>JACCIB010000759.1:0-89678 GCA_018906965.1 Philotrypesis tridentata | reverse complement strand
GCGTTGCAGACTATCCCCCGTACCGGGAATAGGCTCTCCGGCCGTGCAGGGGGGAGTCTCCGGTGCCAGTCCCGGTGTAGAGGGGGCGGCGTTGGCGATGCGCGGAGGGATGTTGACAGCGCGGGGGCCCCGTCGCGGCTCCTTGGGCCTTGCTCCCTCTAAGGTGTAGTCCCTAGTGGGTGGTAGTGGCTCGAGGGTCGTCGTCGGGGCGGCGGATTCCTCCGACTCCCGCAGGAGGTCGGCCTCCTCCTCCAGGGAGACGCAGCACTGCAGGTCTCCCTCCGGGTCGTCCGGTCCCACAAGGGCTGCCTCATCGTCGGAGGCGTCCTGCCCTAGGGGTGCGGGACGGGTGGCCGGCACTTCATCGTCCTCCATGGCCTCGGCGGTCTCCTGGAGTGGCTCCCTTTCGCGGGCAGCTCGGCGAGCAGCCGTCTGTCGGAGGAGCTCCTCCCTCAGACGCTGCTCTTCCTCCATTCCTCCGTCGCAGGTGGCGCTATGGGGGTTGTAGTCACTCATCCTATAATCAATCTTATTTTATTACGGGTTCGCGGATATTCTTAGGACAGCACAGTTTTCCATCACCTTGTTACTTACATGCGTTACTTCACATAAACATCTGGCACTCACGGCACCTGCTAGTACTACTTTTTGGATACATCACGGGGGTTCGGGTTAGGAATAGGGAGGTGACCAAGACGCGGTGGGATGTACTTCCGTAAATCACTAACATGGACCTTGGCTATCTTCCGCCCCTTTCCGCCCTCCGTTTCCAGTTCATATACAAGGGGTGATATCTTCTTTATTATTTTAAAGGGGCCCTCGTATTTTGGCGCGAGCTTAGCTGCGAAGTGCCCTGCTGCATTCGATAGCGGGTGCGCTTTCCGTAATATCAAGTCTCCCTCTGAAAACTCTGCAAACTTACGCCCCTTGTTATACGCTCGGCTCTGTCTCTCCCTTTCTCTATCGATAAACTTGGCTACAAGTTCGCGCAGGGCATCTAGCTTCTTCATCCTTTCCGACCACTCTTCTGGCTTTCCTACATCTACGCTTGGGCCACCTTCCATCTCCTTCTTCCGTCGTAAGCTCCCTACCGGGGTGGGATGGCGACCGAAATTAAGGAAGGCCGGTGAAGTTCTAAGCGTGGCCTGGTTTGCTGTGTTGATCGCGTGTCTCAGCTCATGTAACCGCTTGTCCCAATCCTGGTGACTCTCTACGTACATCGCGATCATGGTTTTTAGGGTTCTATTAATTCTTTCCACCGGGTTGGCTTGGGCGTGATACGGGGAGGTCGTGATATGCACAACCCCGTATTCGGCTAAGGCGGGGGTGAGGGTTTTGTTAACAAATTCCGTACCATTATCGGTTAAGAGGTATTCGGGAGTTTCCCATCGGAAGAGAATCAGTTCTTCGAATGCTTGTAATACAGCTTTCCCATCTGCCTTTTTTAGTGGCTTGACCTCGATCCACCGCGAGAAGAGATCTTCGAAGACTAGCAGATATTTGTTTTGGCTTTTACTCCTGGGAAACTCCATCATGTCGGCTGCTACCACTGTCCAGGGCTCTTCAACTATCCTTCTCCCCATTAATCCCTGGGGCCCCTGTTGGCTAACTTTATACTGCTGACACGAGAGACAGGAGTTTACGTATCGGTATGCGTCCCTATACATGCCTGGCCAGAAATATTCTCGGGCTAGGCGGTCGTACGTTTTGTCGATCCCCATGTGTCCAGAGTTTGCGGCGTCATGGGCAGTCGAAAGTACGCTCTCCTTTTCCTCCTCGGGGACTACAAGCTTCCACCCATCTTCCCCTCGCGTGATAGGCTCTATTATCGGATCTATTTTATACCGATAAAGTCTTCCGTCGATCACCCGCCATTCTGGGAACCTTTTGGGATTTTCTAGGACATCGGCTCTACGGCGGAGATACCAGCTATCAACTGTCTCTCCCAGGGCGGCTACCTCGGCTTCAAACATACGCGATAGGGCATCGGGTACTTGGTGTTCTTTCCCCGGGCGGTGTTCAATCGCGAAGTCCCACTGCTGTTTCTCAGCAACCCATCGGGCTAACCTCCCCGTCGGCTCTTTTAAATTTCTGAGCCACTTGAGCGCGCTGTGGTCGGTAATTACCGTAAAGTGATATCCCTCGACGTACGCGTCTCAGTTTACTTAATGGCCCAGATCAAACCCTAGCATTCTCGCTCGGTGGGTGGTGTAATTTCGCTCCGCCTTGGTTACACATTCGACTCACAAACACTATTGGGTGTTCTCCATCGTCAAATTCTTGAGTGAGAACGGCCCCAACCGCGATGTTGCTCGCATCGCACTGTATGCAGAAAGGCTTCGTGAAATCCGGTCTCGCTAATACCGGGGCTGAGGCTAAGGCATTTTTGATACTTTGGAAGGCCTCCTGCTGATCCTCTTCCCATGACCATGTTCGGCTTTTATGGAGTAACGCTGTGAGAGGCGCTTTTAAGTCGGATGCGTCTTTCACAAACTTGTCGTACCATCCAAATAGGCCCAACAATCGGCGGACTTGTGTAGGTGTTTTAGGCACAGGGTACTGCAATATCGGTGCTATTTTCTCGGGGTCAGGGCGTAGCCCTTCTTTGTCGAGGATGTACCCCAGGTACTTAATTTCTCCTACACAGAAGTTGCACTTTTTCGGATTGATCGTCAAACCTGCGTCTAACAGTACTTTCAACACGTGTTTAGTCCAATGTTTATGTTCTTCGACGGACTCTGTGGCTATGACGACATCGTCCGAGATACCCAAACACAAATGGGGCTACGGCAGGGCCAAATAGGGCGTCCATGAGACGCTGCAGCGTTGCGGGGGCGTTGCAAAGGCCGAACGCCATTCTGGTGAATTGGAACAACCCCATGCCTGGCACGGCGAAGGCGGTGTACTTCTTGCTATTCTCCTCCATTTCCACTTGAAAATACGCCTGCCGGAGATCTATTTTGCTGAGGTATTTGGCGTTTCGCAACCGATCGAGGATCATCGTCATAGGTGGCAGCGGATAACTGTCCTTCTTGGTCACGGCGTTGATTGCGATGTAATTAACGCAAAATCTCTCCGTACCATCTGGCTTCGGCACGAGTACAGGTAGACTGCAAAAGTCACTGGCGGAGTTTTCGATGACGCCTAGTTTCCAAAGTTCCTCTACGGCCGCTTGTATAGCAGCTAACTTTTTCGGGGACTTCCTTATCCACTTTTGACGGATCGGCGTTTCATCCGTGAGTTGGATGTGGTGCTCGGTCTTTGTGGTGAAGCCTAAGACGTCCGGAGAATACTCTGGTAGTATATCCTTCACGATTCTGTCTATCTCTTGTCGATCTTCTACTTCTAACTCTAATATGCCTGCGCACTCAGCGTAGATTGCAGCTACTGGCTGGTCGCTCCGCCGGTCAAACTCCCTCCACGGCCCTGAATTGGCTCTCCACCAGCCTCTATGGTCTGTGTCTATTCTAAACGTGTCGCTGAAGTCTTTCCCCAACAGTATTGGGTGTTGGACTTCCTGTACGGCTCTGGCTGATATGGTACTGGGGATTCCTTCTAGGTCGAATCGGATATCCAAATATCCTAAGATTGGTGTTCGGGCTCCCGTGACCGTCTGGATGTGGGCTGTTGCATTGCGAAGCCGACTAGCGAGACGCTGAGTTATCTCTGGTCCTACCAATGATACAACTGCTCCCGGGTCGAAGAGCGCCCTGTATTGCTCCCCTACGAGGATAACTCGTAAGTAATTCCGATTATCAACGGTGATTCCCGCAATTTCTCCGTCATCCTCCTTCATAGAGCTAGGCACGTCGACAAGGGTGGTGTCGTCCTTCGGCTCGGGGTTATTGGTACTCAGTAAGTTTAGTGCTCTCTCTATTGTTTCCAGTTGCTCATACTCTTTTTCTTCCTCTGTATCGCTACTATCTTCTTCTAGCCACGTCGCAGCCTCGATTATTTCGATCTCGTCCATGTCGAAATCGTCGTTGAAATTGTCCAACACGGATACTCTCTTCGGCTGCTCTTGTATTTCTCCATCTTTTTCCATGGCGTTCTTTCGGGTTTCCCCTGAATCCATCGCCCAAGTCAGGCGATCTGTGGCTGCCTTCACGGGTGTTTCTTCCTCTTTGTGCGATGTGGCTCGGCTCAGGCTCGCGGGTGGTGCACACAAGTATCTCTGATTCAACTCTAAGTTTTTCTCCTCAACTCTTTTTCTCCATACATCCAGGTTGAGTTTTGCAAACTCCTTCGCACTCAAGTTTTTTGATTTCTCGGGTTTCTCTCGGCTCGGATTTCTCATTTCTCAGATTTCTCTTTGACTTAGATTTCTCGGATTTCTCAGATTAGGACTTTAGGTTAGGACTTCCAATTCTCGGTATTGATACACTCGGCTGTGGCTTCTTCGGTGTTGCATCTACTTGACTCTGTTTTAGTGGCCGCATGCCACTCTCTCCCCCTTCCAAGACTGACGTGCGGACAGGAAAGTCAGTCTTTTCGTCCACCAAACACCCTAACGTGGGAGCTGGCTCCAAAGGGGTTTTGATGACTGCGGTTGTGGGGTTTGTTGCGCCTGTGGGGGTCGCTGTAATTGTGGTTGTTGCTGAAGTGGGGCTTGTGGTGGTGACGGGGGAGTCAGCGGCCCCTGTGCTGCTCCCGCCTGCGCGTTTCCCAAACCGTTTCTGATTTGAGCGCACATCGGCGTTTGGCAAGTTTCGAATCTTGCACCTTTGTTCCCGCAAACCTGGCAAGTCGGCTCTGGCCTTACCGGACAGTTTTTCAACTGGTGTCCCATCTGCTTACAGTAGAAGCACTGCGTTAGGTGACAGTTAGCTGCACGGTGTCCGGTTTGGTGGCATGTGTAACATGCACCTACGTAGTCGGCTTGGTTGCCTGGTCTAGCGTTGGACGTTTGCGTCGGTGGCGCTGTGATTAGCGGTGGTGTGCGCTGTAGAGGTTGCTGGTAGTTTCCTGTATAAGTTGCCTGTGCTGCATAGACAGGTTCTGCTGGCGGTAGCTGTGGTGGCGTTGGCGGAGTGTTCGCGGGTGGTTGGCCCGTTTGTGATAGAGATGGTTGCTGTGTCGGCACTTTGTTCTTTTTCCCCTTTTTCCCTTGGTTGGGTGGCGTTGAGCTTGCGTCTGCACAGGCTACCTCACCTACTTCCTCCACTGCCGCCACCTTAGGCTTGGGTGCCGGTGTCCAGGCTACGGTAGGAAAACGAGATTTCTCCACCGGTGGGGATGGTGTATATCTTATATCTTCCTCTACTTGCTCTTCATACCTTCGACCGTATTTCTTCAAATCATGATACGTTTCGATGTGTTTGTTCTTCAGTGCCCTTCTATATTCAGGTCTCAGTCCTTTCATAAGGAGTTTGATCTGCTTCCTGGTCCTTAGAGGTTTTCTTAGATGATCGGCTATATATCTGAAGCTTGTAATATATGCATCGAGTTTCTCTCCTTTACCCTGTGTTCTCTTGTATAGTTCGTCCATTATGTCATTCGACGACATTGCCTTACAGTATCTTTGTCTGAAGGCTTCTTCGAAATCTTGCCAGTTACGGAAATCCTCTTTCTCCGTTTTGTACCACAGTGCGGCTCGGCCTGTCAGAGTTTATGGGATGATTTCTAGCATCTGCTTGCTGTTTTGTCCTGTGCTCGTTTTTATATCTGTAAGCTTCGATATATATATTCCTCTGCGTTGTCTCGGGCTTCGGCTGCAAACTTTACGTCGTAGTTTTTCAGAATTTTGAGTTTGGAGGCATACTGTGTAAGGTTATTTATTGTATCTCTTTCTGCTTCCCGACTTCTACTGGTTTCACTTCCTCGGCGTCGTCTCTGGTTACTACGGGTTCTTCGTCTCGGTGTCCTACGGCTTGGCGAGGGACTATAATCTGAGTCACTGGTTTCGGATGATTCGCTGCTTGATGAACTACTCGAGCTCTTTCCTCTCCGCCGATCGCGTCTTCCGCGTTCGCTCCTACGACTTCTGTCTGTGGTGTGATTCTGTCTTTTGTGTCTTTTACCAGCTGATGCTCTTTCGTTTTCACTGTCGCTGGATTTCTCTTGGTCAACGCTGTATACAGGTGTGGGCGGTGTTTGTATTTGTGGCTGTCGTTGAAATCGCTCGGTGATGTAGGGATTTGGGTAGGTGTGCTCCAGGACGTGTCTGTTTCCTCCTCTTCTAGATTCGTTTCCCCTCGTTCGTGAGCCTGGGTTCGTAGGAAGGCTCGTGCGAGGTCTTGGGTTTGTCGGGAGAGGAGCATCTCGTACGGGGTCTGCCCAATCCTTTTCTTGACCGCAGTCGATCGCCACGTTATTCTGACCGCTCTCTCGTCGTTCATTATTGACTGGGAAGTTGTAATTGGTAGATCTTAGTCTCGGTTCTTCGGAGGCTCGCTCTGATTCTGCATTGCACGGCTTTGGCTGCTCATTCATTTGTCTCGGTGTGCTATTCCTATGATCTTTCGGTGAATTCCACTGGTATATGCTGTATTGTGTTTCGTCTGCTGAGGCGTTGTCTTCTGCGGGCAAATTGCTGTTTAGGCTAGGAATTTTTAGGATTGCTCCCGTTGATCTTGGAGTTGTATGAGTTGCTGCAATTGATGGAGTTGCCATGGTATGTGTCTCAGGTTCTTGGAAGGATCCTGATGAGTTGGTTTTTATCGGCACGTCCATAAATTGCTGTACTTCATGCGACTGGTGCACTCTGTACGGGAGTCCTTGTTCATGCCCCTGCATCACGCTGGTTACTCTGTGGATCTGACGTACAGTGACGTTCTGTATTTGTCCAAGACTGACGTTTGCCGTGGCAGGGTAGTTGTTGTCACTCATGGGCACTGGTATTGCGTGTGTTTGATTTTTCCGCAGCACTGTTTTTGGTGCAAGTAACATGTTCTCCATTGTACTCGGTGGCACGCGACCATATTCATCCCACTCGTACCATGGGGCTTGGGCTATTTGGCTTTCTCTGATTTTCAAGCGTAGTAGTCTATCTTTGAGAAGTTCTACAGATCCTATACTGCTCAATCGATCGTTCATCAATTGTTCGAAAACATCCGTCTGTGTCATTCTCTCGATGTCTCTATGTAGGTGTCTGACACGCCTGTCTTTGCGCAGTTCTTGCATTATTTGATAATGATTCTGCGTCTCATCCATCGTCAATACTAGTATCTTCTATTTCGGAATGGTTATTTATTATCTAATCTTCAAAATTATGTCTTCGTCTGATCTCTGATCTGTGTTAAGGGAGAATTTCTCAACCTTGGCTATGGCTGTCTCTAGCTGATTCCCAAATCCCTAACTACTGTAAATTCGGGGAGGGAGAGTTTTGCTCTCGACCTTGGCAGGGTGTGGAGAAAAAACTTAAATCCCCGGTCTACTCTGGTGAAAGGGGTGTATGGAAAAAAATATATAATTCCACTTTTGACGTGCAGACTGTTAACCGTCAATGTGGTTTGGCTGAGGCAGACAATGGTTTAGTTAAGGAAATTTCCCAAATCATGCGGGTTACATAAAATAAAATGAATAGAAATAATATAATAATAAATGTAAAAGAAAATTATATGGTATAGTAAATATAATTAATATTGTAAAATTAATAATATGTAATGATTAATAATAATTTTATCTGCGCAATAATTGTTTGCGCAGGGCTCGGCAGTATTTTCCGTGACTGTCGCAGAGAGCAGCTCGGAGTTTGTACACGAATAATTACTCGGTGCGAGTATGCGGTTACACGACAGTCCTTGTATTCACGGGCCAGGAAAAAAACTTTTCGATCTAACGCGTGCGGTATAATTCGCTGGTTAATCTAGCGGTCACTCTAGTCTCCTTAAAATTAATTTGACACGTTAGAATTTTCGTAGATCCATCCTGATTTATTCTACAAGGTTATGTGGTATTTTTGCAATTTCGCCTACTCGATAATCGATTTTATTCGGCTAGTCTCACTCCTCGAGGAGATTGAATCTCAACTCGACGGCTCGGCTGCGGCACGACACACGAATTCTGGGTATTCTTAAAACTTAGTTTGCTTAAATTAATTAACCGGAAAATTTTCCTTGCACGTTGCACAAGAGAGAAAAAAAAATTAAAATGAGGAAGAAAATAATTAATCACTTGCTCTCTCGAGAGGGGAAAAAAAATTAATTTAATTAATTTATTGTTGTCCTCGGGGAGAAACAAAAAAATTTTATTTTCGCGTCACTGTGTTCGCGCTGGCGCTCGGCAATTCTCCTCGGCGAGCAACCGACGCCACTATTCAATATGGCCGCCGGCGACCTACTCGTGCTACCAAGATGGCTAAATTTGCGTTTGCACCACGCGAGCACTTTTTTCACACGAAAATTTTTATAAACTTCTTCAATGTCTCGTACAAAAAAATTAATAGCACATAAATTACGGCTCCGGGTTTTATTTTAGTGTGTTATGGGCGCCAGTGTGACACGGCGGGGCAGGTGGCTGCGGTGGGCGAGAGGAGAGAGGCACGTCGGTGCGTCTCCCGGGGAGTTTTTCGCGCTCGCGCTTGGGCCTTCCCCTCCGCGGTCCTGAGTCGAGCTACAGGTCGCGTCTATTATTTTTCCGGGTGCGGGCGCCTTGACGCGACACGGATGGCTCACTCACAGGCTCGGGCCTCGGCTAAGACTCCTTATTTCACGGGTCGTTTGAGCCGGTAATTTTTGATATAAGGATTTGAACACTTAAAATTGTAATTGAATTTTCTTTATTACTTTTACTACACTGACTGCTTGCAGACTTCCTCGCGTACGGCCGTTGTCTCGTACTCTGTGAAACGACGACACGAATACAGGCGAGACGCGGTTGTGCGCGGGTGAATAAGGCTGCTGAATGAAAACTCTCAAAAACTCTGGAAAACTCTGGAAAAACTCTGGATGCTCGAGGCTACTCACTAGGAGGTTGGCTCGGTACTGACTGTTCGCTCACTTGCCTCGGTACTCTACCTCGCGATCTCACACATACACGCTCGCATCAATGTACAGTCGTCACGTGATCGGCCGCTGCAATTTACAAATTTCTCGTCTTTATTTTCTCCTCACTCACACCCTGGCTTCGGCAAACTCGCTCGCTTACTGCCGTTGTGGAGAGCCCTGGCGCCTCCACTCCGACCGCCAATAACATTTCGCGTTACACACGAGGCTCGGTAGCCTCCACTCTTTCGTGTTCCGCGGCGGCATCGTGCCGTCTCTCTCGCACTCACATACTCGTCGGCACGCGTCGTGCTGCGCGCGCTCACACACACACACATACGCACGCGCTCGCTCGCTATAGTATATGCGGCTCAGCCGCTCGTCGCGCCGCTCGCTGTAGCGCCATGCGCTGGCTACGTTCGCCGTCGCCTCGTGTTCCACGGCGGTGTCATGGCGGCGGCTGCGGCCCAGCGGTGCGCCTGCTGGCTCTACGCGCCGCGCGCGGCCGCGTGTAGTAGTCAGCGGCGCTCCCACTCCTCGCGCGCTCTCTCGCTGCTCGACGGCCGTGACGTCACGGCGGCGACTCGGCTGGCTGCTACTCTCGTGCGCTCTCCCTCTCTCTCTCTCTCTCCTACGGCGCGGCTCAGTGCCGGCGCCTGGCTACGGCTCAGCTGTTTCTCCTGTAAGCACCCGTTGCCATTAGAGTATATTCTTCTGCTCGGTTTCGGGTGCCTGCAGGAGAGTCACTCAGCTTTTCAACGACGGATTCTCCGTCGCAAGTGAAAGTTCGAGCCCCTCAATTCTCATCAAGAGAGAAGAATGAAAACTGAACAATTCTTCCGGTTACGTCAGCTCAGCGTATTTCCGTAATAATATATAGCACACCATGCATCAATATAGATCTACTTGTACATGCTGAGCAGATTCAGACGATGTTTTACGGTGAAACATTGTTTATGTTTATAATAATCAACGTAAATATTTTAATTAATAATTTAACATATTATTATAAAATATTGTGATAGTGCTGTAATTTAACATATTATTATAAAATATTGTGTAAGTTTAATATTTTAAAACAGTGTCATTTAAAAACAGTGAGAAATAAGTCAATTTCGTTCATAATGATCAACATGATTAATAGTGTATAATTAGATTAGATAAGTATTTAGTGTTATGATTGTGATTTATTAATATACAATATAAATCAAGGTTTCGTGAACTGATACTTTGTTTAAATGTTCTCTTTTCTTTTTCAGATACATTTGGGAGGTTATATTGTCATTGAAAAAAGTTTGAATTATAAATATTTATGATCTGCAGTATTCATTATGCTGTGAAGTAAGAATATTTATTCAGTTAGCAGAATACCTGGTGCAAGCGGAAGATTTTTATTTTGATAATAAGTAATTCATCTCCTAGTGTGAAGGATTGTTTTCTTATGGAGGATCGTCTCCTTATGGAGGACTATCCACCTCTTGCTGTGAATTATAGACTCTTTCTCTATCTAGATCGGATGGAATGTACCATAAAAAAAGTGTTAAAAAGTGAACTTATTATAAGTTGTATACAGAAAGTGATTGTGTTATTTTAAACGAGAATAAAATTATGAAAAGTATTATCAAAACAATTATTATGTGAAGTTGAAAAAAGTGCTAAAAAGTAAATGTCTAAAATTAAAATTATAATATTGAAACTTTTGAAAAATCAAATACAGCTGCCGAGGTAAACTGTTAAACTTTCATTCATAAATAGCATAATCTTTTTTACTACTTACGAAGAATTTACAAATGGATAGTGATAGTGTCTTTTTATATTCAAAATGTTGATATGTTCACAAGAGAGAAAAAATTATTTGAAAATGAGGATATTATTTTTAATAGAGGTGATTTTTCAACTATGTTCTGGTTGTCAGTGTTGGTTAAATTAGGAAGTTGACTCAAGAGTGCAAAAAGTTTTCCTATTTGTTGACTTCCATAGCATTTTGACGATAATCATTGATTATACTGAAAGTGTTTCGATTGTCATTTTTATTTTTTAAAATGTGAACAGTTGTATCAGAGATGATTTGAACTACGATTCTTATCAGTAGTATTTATTAAATTGAAAGGTAGTTCAAGTTTAATAGATTACAGCGTAACTCAGCATAGTGATTAGTGATATAAACTCTAAATTAAAACTATCTGTGAGGATTGTTTCGAATGTAATCCATTACTAAATGATTTTTAGTGTTGTATTGGTGATAATTTGTGTATTAAATTATTTGAACAGGTCATGCCGTTTAATCTGTTTATTATAATAATAATACCTGTAAACTTTGTGAAAATAAGGAAAAATGTGAGACTCGTGGTTTAGAGCCCACCTGTTAAATATACTTAGACCGACATTTAGTTGAAAAAATAAGGAAATAAGATATTATTCTCTATAAGATCCCCTAGCTGAATTTTTTTCCCTGCATAATATGTGAAATTTCTTGTATTAGTTTAACTCATTATAAAAGAACTTGTGAAAGTCTCAGAATGTCACAGGCCTTGGTTTCTCTGTGATAAATAAATATGACAGCTCATTTATTAAAAAGCACAAGTTTATTAATTAAACATGACTTATTTATCGCATCAATAAATGTAGGTAAAACAGTGAAATATTAGCATAATTCATCGAAATTTTGTTGCACTACATTATAAAAATGCTATAGAATATCCCCATATAATCAGTTTTAACATTTATAATAATTAAAATAAACTAAAAAAGATTTTATAATTTAAAAAGCGCATCCGGGTGCCATATACTCCATATATAATAGTTTCAAGGATATTTGACTTATATAAAAGTCAATAAACCATTAATTATAATTAATACATCCATGCTCATTATTTATCTTTGTTTAGTTTTATTTAAAATCAATTTTAAAAAGCATTTTTTAAGAGAGAGCAAATTAAGCTCTAGCAGAAGGGACTATCTTTCCATCTCTCTCTAATAAATGCATAAATGAACCAAAATTAGACTTTGGAACAAATTAAAAAATTTTTCGGAAAAATTGACAGTAAAAAAAGTAGATGAGAATATTCTATGGGATCTAGCGAACAAAACAGAGTAGGTCAGAAAAGCCAAAAAACACTCATTAGATGTGAAAATAATGTTGTAAAAGAAAAAATTACAGCAACGGGAAAAAACTTGTGTCTTCCGATTAGGAAATCTTTTTTATGAAAACGCCTAGAGAACTGGGACTTGATGTCTAAGTTAAAGAATTTATCGATAAATACACACATATTAATCAAGGGGCGCGGTAGCGCCACGATGGCAAGTATAAGGTACGTCAGTACACACGCCGCCGTCGAGCGCTAGCCAGACCCTATTATACTTCTTATAGGCCTTTTTAGAAACACGGGGTACTATTTTCTCTGCTTTGGCAGCTTTGTTTCTCACATATGAGAACTCAAATGAAAGCTTGTAACAAAACTATCAAAATCACATCAGGAGCATATTTTGTAAAATGGTTTCTTTCAAAAGTTAGTGTGAAGTGAAAGTTCGGAGTCATGAATTCCTCAACGAAAATTGTTCTCCCGGAGAAAAATGTTCTCCGCGGATACGTCATCGTGTGACGTCAGTCCTACAGTCCTACTAGATATATATATACTACTACTTTCATACACATGCATTATGTGGTACAGGTACAGACGACGATTACACAGTACAATAACACAGTGCTAAAGAAAAATGTATATAATGTCAGTAGTAAATTATAAGTGTTAATAATTAAATAAATCAGTTCAATCTAATATAAATTTAATGCAAATGTATGTTGCAAAAGTTGCAAAAGTGTTTAGCAAAGTCGATTTTCTATGCAATCAGAAGCAATCATCAACTAATAGTTTATATAATTAGATAAGTATTTAGTTTTATTTTTTATAGATATTCAATATAAATAAAGAATTTGTGAACTGATTCTTTGTTTAAATATTCTCTGTTATTTTTCAGATTATGAGGTTATGAAGCTGTCAGTTTCCCTTATAAGAAGAGAGATGGACCCGTGGGCAGCGCCATTGGCCTATCTAAATCCATGTATAAGAGAACAGCTGTTGCGTATCAAAAAAAGTCCGAAGGGTATGTTCCGTTGTTCTATTTTTCTCGCGCGAAGACGACGTCTTACGTTAAAGATCGACTGTGCGAACATACTGTGCCCCACCAATTATAACAATATACTGATTACCATAATGATTGAGTATTATAAAAATCAAATAATTGAGCGATATAAAAACTGTGAATCGTTGATTTAATAAAAGATCAAAAAGAATCGAGAAATTAAGTTGGATTTCCAGTGATATTTCATCAAAATTCGAAAAATTTTTGTTTGCTCACGATAATCATTTTTCACTAAAAATGTTTGTTTACTTTAGAATTTGCCATTTTATGATAATCTATAAATGTTTTTCTTAACAAAAATGCTGTTTATGAATAAAAGTATTTATATTAGTTCAAAATCGTTCATGCGCAAGGCGTTTCAAGGAATCCTTCTGAAAATTTTTTTAGAGGTTCTTGAAAACAATTAAAATAAATGTTGGAATTTATATTTACGGTAAGAATTAAAATAAAAATTATTAAATTGTGATTAATATTTAAAATTCATGTTTTTCATGATTTTATTTGTTAATTAAATGTTTGAATTATTTCTGCTGTACATGCATAATTACTATACTAAAAAAATTCCAAATTTTGTGCAGTCTGGCTTATAGAATATGTATGAATTCCAGTTCGCATGAAATATTTTGAAGATCTTTATATTTTAATAAAAATTCTTATATTTTGTGACATTACTTAAATGTCATTGGGTAAAATTAGCTAAAAACATACTCAAAATCATCTTTTTGTATCACAGTCATGATCTTTAAGTTTTATTACGTTCGGAGCCACAGGTGAAAGAAAAGTACAATCACTGAAGATCCACTTTAAAGAACAGAGAGAAAAATTAATTAAAATAATTAATTTAAATAATATTTAAGATATTTATCGAGAGGAAACATTTTTCTTAAAGTTGTGTAATTGAATGATATAGAGATTATTAATGGCTATTACCATTCCTATGAACGAAAAAAAGCCTTACGCGAGTTTGTTCAAAGTTGAATTATTGAGTAGAATAAATATTTTAAAGCATTTCAAAGAATATTTTTTGAAGTAAAATTTGTATTAATTAAAAACATGAATAATTTTCATAATTCAACTCAAAAAGCAGATGTTCTATAAGTATTTAAAAGAGCAGAAAATCGATAAATTAAACAACACAGATACAAATCAATTTATTCTGCTATATACCTGGACAAAATTTGTATATTTGAATATTAGTCATATAATTTACAGAGAAAAAATCTATGCAAGAAGTATTTTAAAGAATTTAAGAGAATATTTTTTTCTTCAGTTAAATTTTAGATAATATAAAAGTTGTTAATAATTGAATTATCAAAATACTTAAAAGAGAGAATAAAATGAAGAAAATACAGAGTAAAGAAAAAAATTTTACTTTAATTTTTATGCGTAGTGCTTCTATACTTGCAACGTATGATACAGTCAAATTTCTTGAATTATCAGTTTTATTTAATAATTATCAATTTCATAAAAATATATTTAGTATCTTTTATTTGTACAAAATAACTATACATTATTGAATCAATATTCATTAACTTACATTGCAAATAATTACACGAATACAATATATATTATATACACATATAGTACTTGAATTAGATATTCCACAAAACGAACGCGCGCTTACAAGTGGATTTTTTTAGGCGTATATTTTAAAGGCGAAACTCAAATTATTGCGATATAGTAGGTAAAATTGCAATCATTTTAAAATTTGTTCTGAGGTATAACGTCTAAGTGTGTAATCATATTTTAAAATCTTATACAGTTCTAAATTTTTATAAGAAGGTCAAATTGTAATATTTTTGTAAACAAAAAGGGAAAACGTTATACAATATATATCGGTCATTCTTCCAAAAGTGGTGTTTTTTATCTTAAAAAATGGACCACATAAAAAAGACCGATTTGAGGGTAACCGATGGTGGCTTTTTGTTATTTAAGGTACAAGAAAACATAATTTATTTGGAAAATACTACAGTTGTGATTAATTTTGTCCATAAGATTGGCATAGGAAGGGTTGTTAATGACACGTTAATGACACGTTAATGACATGTTACGTTATTATTTGAAATGTATTTTGCAAAAGTGAGAGAGAAAGTGTCTGTAGAAGTTTTTGAGCCTCATGCCTCAAAAAAAAGAATAAAACAGAGGATGAGATAATAGAAGCAAAAAAAATTAAACTTCAAAGGAAAAGAATGGCTAATCATAAGTTTTATGCAAAAAAAAAAGGAAAAGTTAGAAATAGACGTAGTCAACTTAGTGTTGCTTCTAATTTATGTATCTAAACGAAATAATTAAGCATGATCGTTCTTATCACAGAAAAGACTTTCCTATTACATGTAATCTACGCATTAATGAAATGGTTAATCTTGCGATCATATAATCATAAGAAAACCTGTCATGACAATCAAAGCGATATAAGGACTCCTGTAAAATTGCAAGATTTGAATGTCAATAGTCAAAACCACTTGAATATTCCAGAAAACTATCCAGAAATGTTATTTTACAAAATAATGATGATGTTCCAAATGAATTACAACAGCTTTTTAATTTAGAACATTGTCTATCTTCACAATTTTTCCAACGTATTCGTTGGTTTAATAATTTATTTTCCTTTGCATCTTTTAATGCTAATATTGTTAATTTTGGTAATAGACGCTCTGAGGTCAAGAACTAAAAGAACAAGATCTCGATTCACCTCAAGGGTTACAATTACGTTTTTCATTAAAGCCTGGAACTGACAATTAACGACGTTATCATTTTCAATGGACAAACGAAGTTGCGCTTGTTTGAAGATCTGCCATAGCTGACCTCAACATATCATTGTGAGAATTTTTTTTTCTTCAGTGAAATTTTAAATAATGTAAAAGCTGTGAATAATTGAATTATCAAAATACTTAAAGAGAGAATAAAAGAGAATACAGAGTAAAGAAAAAAAATTTTAGTTTTATTTTAATCGAATTTTTGAAAAATAAATAAAGAGTTAATACAAAGTTTTTAGTGATATAAGAATTGTAGAGATCAAAGGCAGTGTCATCGCGTCAACTGTGTCAGAGGAAAGTGGGTTCACTTCACTGCTTTTCCGCAAAAAGAATCGAGAAATTAAAGAACAGAGAGACAAATTAATTTAAATAATATTTAAGATATTTATTGAGAGGAAATATTTTTCTTAAAGTTGGGCAATTGAATAATATAGAGATTGTTAATGGCTATTACCTTTCCTATAGACGAAAAAGAGCCTTATACGAGCTTGATTAAAGTTGAATTATTGAGTAGAATAAAGATTTTAAAGCATTTCAAAGAAAATGTTTTTAAGTAAAATTTGTATTAATTTGAAACCTGAATAATTTTCATAATTCAACTCAAGAAAAACAAGTATTTAAAAGAGCAGAGAATCGATAAATTAAAGAACAGAGACAAATGAATTTATAGTATTAATTAATTTATAATATTTTAAAGAATTTGTGAGAATGTTTTTTCCTTCAGTTAAATTTTAGATAATGTTAAAGCTGTGAATAATTGAATTATCAAAATACTTAAAGAGAGAATCAAAGAGAATATAGAGTAAAGAAAAAAAAATTTTAGTTTTATTTTAATCGAATTTTTGAAATATAAATAAAGAGTTAATACAAAGTTTTTAGTGATATAAGAACTGTAGAGTGATTATTGTGTCGTCGAGCATATGCGCAGTGCTTCTATACTTGCAACGTCTGATACAATAAAATTTCTTAAATTATCAGTTTTCTTTAATAACCATCAATTTAATAAAATTATATTTAATATATTTAATTTGTACAAAATAATTATTTAAAGAATAATATTAATAAATTAATATACATTAACCTACTACACATAATACATTTAAAGTTCATATACCACAAAACCAAAACGCGCAAATGATCCCCTAGTATATATAAAAGAAGTAATTGAACAAGAAGAAGACAAGAGAATTTTTATTGAAGAAGCTCTGATATTGAGATCTGCAGCATTGTGAAAAAAGTATATTTTCTTTAGTTTATACCTGTCTAGCAGAAGTGTAAGTTTTTTATTTTTACATAAGTAAACATTCGTTTCTTCAAAACTTTCTTCAAAAGAACATATTTTATTTTGTTTTATTTTACATTTTAATTTTGCCCTCCTTGTTGAGGCCTGTTTCTTGGAGCATTAACTCCTCCTCGCTGTGCCCAATTGTTGCCCCTCCTTCCTCTACTGCGACCAGACTGCTGCGTTCTTTGCACGTTTGAAGATATTAAATAATTTTAAAATTGTGCCAAATTTTTTAAATTTTGATCATATACTTTTATACAGTTTGTGGTGCAGACGACGATTACAATAACAGAGTCAGACAACGATGACAATAACAGAGTTTATTAATATATCAGGAAGAAATTCTATTTATTAGTAATTATAAAAATCAGTGTAAATAAAGTAAAATTTAACCTAAATATATATTTTATAAAAGCAGTGTTATTTTAAAACTGTGTTTTTTGTGTACATACTATTTGGTTTTATTTTTATAAATATAACATACAAATAAATAATTTGTGAACTGATTCTTTGTTTAAATGTTTTCTTTTATATTTCAGATATAATTTTCTTGTGATGTGACAAGTTGGTTGAGTGTTACGATTATATTCAATCTTCCACGCAAGAAAGTTTCTACAATTGTGGAAGTGCTTATGAACAATTATTAAACTTTCCTATCGTCTCCTGGGAGATAGATTCTCAGGCTATACGTCGAAAGGGATCCTTACAAATAGCTAGTGTATTTTATTTTCTTGGTTCAAGAATCGAAGAAAGTTTCATAGAGAATATTCAGTATAAGGAAAAAATTTTCTGGTATTGTGAGAAGCTAGTGAAGTGTCAAGAATATGCATCGCTCATGCATGAAAGTTTCTAAGTTGTTTAAGTGTATATGAATATTTCATAACTTTTCTTATCGTATCCTGGGAGGTAGACTCTCAGGCTGTTCGTCGAAAGGGATTCTTATGAATAGCTAGTGAAAGTGCCTTATTTTGTTGGATTTTAGAGATTATTCAGTTTATATAATAGAGAATATTCTTGCTTGATGCAACAGTAATGTTTTATACAATAATCAGCATGTGTATATTATATACTTACTCCATCGATTTCATGGCTTTAGGGTCTAAATTATCCGGTACATAACTATAAAAATCAAAACTATAAATTCTTAGATAAACTCAATTGTACGTATTGTTTTAGCATTTTAAAACAAGCTTTTATAGCTATAACAGATTTTAAATCAGGCGAAGACCGAAATATTCAAAATGTAGCTTACTTATTTCAATTATATTCTTCGCTCTCATTTCTATATGTAGTCATTATTATAGTAGTGATGAAAATCTATGGATATTTTACATACATTTTTTAGTACATTAATACAGTAGTTATTATATATAAGCTCTGGTCTTTGTAAACATGTATTTTTTGCAGATATTTATTCCATTTTTAATGGGACCAAATTGAAGTTGATATTATATATATATTTTATACTTTCTTTGATATTATGCTTTAGCAGTAAATTCAGTATATATAAATTTTATGGCTGTGATGAATAAATATTTAACGATGAAAGTTACTTAGGTTGTCAGCTATAATACAGAGTGTAAATAATAATAGAAAACATTGAACGTAATTCAACACAGTGTACCAAGATAAAAGACGTTCAAAGATTCACAGTTTGCACTTCCAACGCCTTTTTCACATACCCCAAACTCAATATAAATAGTTTAACGTACCACAGAGTAGTTTAGCATAGGTGTCTGTCAAATAACAAAACAAGCAAATAGTTAACTTAATAGACAGGCACCCCAAAAGTATTATTAATGTCCCATATTGGACCCACAAATTAAACTTTCAAACTATAATTTAAAAAAATTAAAACAACGCACTTGCAGGAAGCACTGAGTTCATAAGTATTCCTCCATTCGTGCACAAACAAAACTTGGTCGCCAAAAGTCATTATCAATTCCATAGGCAATAAAACAAATAATTAAGCCAACGCACAAACTAAATTCAGTGTGCACAATTATTGAGACCCACTATTTACACATCAAAACTTAGTCGAACCCAGGAAGAGCAATCTGAAAGAGACGGCCTTTGTTCCAAAAGACGAACTCAATCAGATAGGTCTGACATAAACATACACCAATAAGTTCATTCAAATCCAGGGAAACAGAGCCAAACAACACAAAACACTTTAACATAAATTAAATTATTATGTGAATTATCATATATATTATGTGAATTACATTATCATGTGAATTATTATTAAATTATTATGTGTAGGAAAAAAAGTGAAAATAACTATACCATTTTTTGCTTGTTCTCGACAAATCACACTTGAGATCCACAAATTCACACAATAATTATTGAAAAACACCATAGTGATTTACACTTATTCACACATACACATAATTTAAAAACTACAAAAAATCAAAAGCACTGGTCAAGTCATGTAAATTAATTAAATATGTTTATTAAAACACTCTACAACACTGTTGTACTTCTCACTACAAAAAACTTTAGCGAAAACTTGTGCACTAGCTTCGGCATGCCATTCCAGGGGAGACGTCAAAATCCTCTTAAGACGTGACACATAAATTTCGAAGCAGCATTGACACAGTGACCTGAAAACAAAAAGACAAAATTGTTTTAACAAAGCACCGGTGCTTTAAATCAACAAAAAGTCTCAATAATTTAAATAAAAAAAAATAACTTATCTGACTCCAAACAGCAATGATCGACCAAGGGAAAGCACAAGTTTCCCATCACCACAGTGTACAAGTCCTAAAAGAAATCACTCCTCGGAGTAGCTGACCATCCATAGTTGCTCCTGAGTACGAGTTTCGATCCCGTAGCAACAATTTTAAAATACTTTAGCAGCGACAAAGGTAACCACGCGAGAGGTTAAACACTGACGGTATAGCAGACGTAACCTCGATAACCGCAGGACTACAGAGCGACTTTTTTTTTTCTTCCTTACTGAGTTATCGACCTATAGCCATGTACTCATCTAGATAACTTTTATCTAGTAATCTATTAACTTATCTTAATATCATCTAGTCTAGTATCTAATCTAATCAACTGAATTCAAAGTAATTTTATCAAAAATAATTTGTTTTTCTCTATCTTCTCTTATTATAACCTCAAAACTTTAAAACTTTCTTATTATTATTATTTTTATTTTCTTTTTTAAAACCTTCTATATTTTCTGGAACAGGAAATGGAGAAATGAAATATGACATTATGAGATCATCCTAAACATAGATATATATTATGTGTGAATATGTGTATAACACAATATTCAAAGACTTTATCCCTCGGTGTTTTTTAATATTATATAAAAGAGTCTATCGATCTCTCCGAGACAAGTGTTGGGAAAAAGGTAAAAATTAATTTATACCATTTTTCCTTTTGTTTCGACGTTTCGGTGAACACTGTCACCCTCTTCAGAAAAATATAGAGGAGCACAACAGCCTATAGATCGAAATGTGTTTCTTCCCCGGCCAATCTCAGGCGGAGGAAGGAGAAGCGAGAAGCAAGAAGACGGACTATTATTGTTCCGGCTTCCTCGACTACTGTTTCAATAATAATATTATTGAATAATATTATTGAATAATAGTAGTAGTCGAGGAAGCCGGAACAATAATAGTCCGTCTCCTTGCTTCTCGCTTCTCCTTCCCCCGCCTGAGATTGGCCGGGGAAGAAACACATTTCGATCTATAGGCTGTTGTGCTCCTCTATATTTTCCTGAAGAGGGTGACAGTGTTCACCGAAACGTCGAAACAAAAGGAAAAATGGTATAAATTAATTTTTACCTTTTTCTCAACACTTGCCTCGGAGAGATCGATAGACTCTTTTATATAATATAGATATATATTACTTGTCTTAAATTAAACTATAATTTTGTTTAGCAAAATCAAAAATACTATTTTACATATAGTATCTATATCGCTTCTATTGAAAATTAAACAAATATTATCACCTATATTAATATTTATATTTCTTAAGTATTGAATTAATTCTCTTCTATAGAGATCAAAGATAGGGCAAAACCAGATTAGGTGCTCCAAAGTCTGGATCCTTTCACACTCACACAGGATATCTTCAATGATTTTTTTCCTGTATAAATGATCATTAGTTCTAACATGGTTGCTTTTAATTCTATTAATAATAGTGATTCTTTTTCTATCTAAACCCCACTTTTTAAACCATGGGTGTATTTTGAATTCATCATTATTATCGACATATAAAACTCCCTTCCTACCATTACTGAAATCATAATTTTTAATGTATTTAGATGAGTGTGTATACACTATCTAGTATGATTTTATCCCTCGGTAGTTTGTTATAATTCTTTTGTTGTTATTATCGATCTTTCCGAGGCAATAGTTTAGAAAGGGTTTAAAAAATTAAAACTCCTTTCTTTTAAGAAACGACGTTTCGGCGATCATTGTCGCCCTCATCAGGAAACTGTCAAAAAATTTTTTATTACAATTAACATACAGACTTTAAAATGAACAGAGTATTACATAGAAAAGGCGATATTTTTGAAACTTACATATTGGAGCACATTTGATTTGTGTACATCTCGATAATCCTTTCCCCCGGCTAGTTAACAGCGGGGGAAGAGAGAGACCGAGTGACACAGCTATTATTTATACCGCTTTGTCAGTTACTGTCTCGGAAGTGAGGAAGTAGCCGGCAATCGTCGCTTATATAGTGCGAAAAGTCTTTCGCGCGGTTTGTTTACATATGACGTCACGCATCACCTCATCCTTTCGATGTATACAAATTTGATTTTAAATCTTAAGCTGGTATATTAAATGTGTGTGCACGTTATTGAGTTTCTGGGTATCCTCTTTCTTATTGATACCATTATCTTGCAAATGTATATGCATCATTTCCGAGATCAATCTTTTATTTAAATTGTTTTCTTTGTCTTTTATTTTAAATCCTTCATAATTAAAAGTATGATTGTACGTTTTACTATGCTCGGAAATGACACTGTCCTTAGATTTTCTATGTTCTTCAATACGTGTACACACATTTCTTTTTGTTTGGCCCACATATGTAGCCGTGCAATTGTTACATCCAAGTTTATAAACAACATTTTTTTCTAGGTGTTTCTCTTTTTTATCCTTTCCTTTCACAATAATATTGCAGATATTACTGTGTATTTTTGGAATGGTCGTAATGTTGTTTTTCTTAAAGGAATGTCGCACCCGCTCATAGAAACCATCGATGTACGGTATGCTAATTTGATTGTTATATGTATTGTTTTTCGCACATTGCTCTGGTTTTTTAATCATTCTGATTGCAGATAATCGTTTTTTGACGTATTTTTCAACGAAAACAAAGGGGTAATCATTATCGAATAATAGACATTTTACAATATCAATGTTTTTCTGATGAAAACATTTATCCGATCACTTCACCGCCCTGTCAACTAGATTATACACCATGGCAATTTTTTGACTTATCGGGTGTTGCGAATTAAAGTGCGAAAATCTGCCAGAGAAAGTTGGTTTCGTGTACCAATCAGTTTTTATTTTATGTGTTTCATTAATCAATAATACGTCCAAAAAACTTATGGATTTATTCACTTCAATTTCGTGTGTAAATTGGAAAGAAAACAATTTAAATAAAAGATTGATCTCGGAAATGATGCATATACATTTGCAAGATAATGGTATTAATAAGAAAGAGGATACCCAGAAACTCAGTAACGTGTACACACATTTAATATACCAGCTTAAGATTTAAAATCAAATTTGTGTACATCGAAAGGATGAGGTGATGCGTGACGTCATATGTAAACAAACCGCGCGAAAGACTTTTCGCACTATATAAGCGACGATTGCCGGCTACTTCCTCACTTCCGAGACAGTAGCTGACAAAGCGGTATAAATAATAGCTGTGTCACTCGGTCTCTCTCTTCCCCCGCTGTTAACTAGCCGGGGGAAAGGATTATCGAGATGTGTACACAAATCAAATGTGCTCTAATATGTAAGTTTCAAAAATATCGCCTTTTCTATGTAATAATCTGTTCATTTTAAAATCTGTATGTTTATTGTAATAAAAATTTTTTTGACAGTTTCCTGATGAGGGCGACAATGATCGCCGAAACGTCGTTTCTTAAAAGAAAGGAGTTTTAATTTTTTAAACCCTTTCTAAACCATTGCCTCGGAGAGATCGATAATAACAACAAAAGAATCATAATTTTTAATATATGTTTGCATACATTTATTTATTGTATCATTCAATTTACTTGATAGATCTCTACAATATAGCAGTTTGAAATCATTATCACTATTAATAATGGATTCTTTGGCCAATTTATCGGCCTGTATATTACCCTCAATATTAGTATGGCCGGGTATCCAAATAAATTTAACTTTAAAACCCGTATCTTTGACTGTATGTATTAGCTTAATAATATCAATTATGAACGGATTTATTTCGGATCTGAGTCCTTTAGGTTTTAAAGCTTCAAGTACACTTTTAGAATCTGAACAAATGACAATATTTTTATATTCCAAGTTTAAACACTCTATAAGTCCATATTTAATGACCTGAGCTTCGGCAGAAAAGATTGTACTGTCATTGTTTAGTCTAAAGCTTTTACTTAATTTTATTTCATCAATTACAAATGCACATCCCGTTCCTATCATGGACTTAGATCCATCAGTAAATATCGTAAATCTATTACTAAATTCATTTGTATCCAAAAATACTTTGAATTTATTATTTGGATCTGGATCGGATCTAATCTCTAGACCTATTTTAGTATCTATATTTCTATTTTCTAATAACTCTTTACATTGAATGTTATAGCAATTAGGAACTTTATCTCTATATACGATTTTTAGATCATCTTTAATATCTAGCCAATATCTATATAGTGTAAAAGATATATAATTTGGACAATTACTTTTTTTTTTAATAAGTTCATCAAATAATATCAATTTCGGAATTATCATACTAGAACTCAGAGCTGATTGTCTACTGAAAAAATTATAAGTCAAAATTTTCCCTCTATTTTTAAGAGTATGAATTCCACTAAGGTGTAACAGAACATTGATGGGTGTTGTTCTAATACATCCAAGCGACATTCTTATAGAAGCGTTTTGAATAACATTTAATTTGTGGAAATCAGTACTGAGTCCATCCTGGTATAGAAATCTACCCCAATCTAATCTAGGACGAATAAATTGCTAGTATATAAGTAAAGCTGTTATTGGATGGCCCCCCCTATCCAGTCTAGTAACATAGAATAACATAGAGTTTAGTTTTAGGGCTTTATTTCTGACAAATTTAATATGTTTGTCCCATTTCAGACTGGAGTCCCAAATGACTCCCAAATACTTAATCCATGAACAGTTGTTTAATATAACATTAACTTTAATTTGGTAGGAGCTATCGCTAATTTTTTTATTATTCTTAAAAAATATTATAAAGCTAGATTTCTCAAAAGAAATTGTTAAGTTCAAACTCTTCAACCAATTATCTAAATCTATCACTCTAGAATTCAATTCTTTAATAATATATTCTATATCAGAGTCACTAATGTATAACAGAGTATCGTCTGCAAAGGAAATCAATTCACAGCTATAACCTACTTGTCTAATTATGTCTCTGATATACAAATTAAAAAGAATTGGACTCAACATACTTCCCTGAGGTAATCCTTTATTAGTTTCTCTACTTTCTATATCAAATCCTCCAGAGGTTCGATGTAGTTTTCTTCTGTCTATAACCCTTATTATGAAGCGAATAATGGATGGAGGAAGTTTACACTCTTTTAGTATTTCGACTAGTTTTTCTAAATTAACGTTATCATACACTCCTTCTAAGTCAAGTGCTAATGCTCCTCAGTACTTATTTCTGATTTTTGCTAGAGCTATATCAGTACGTAATATGCCAAAACAGTCATAGCAAGATTTACCTCTTCTGAAACCAAAAAAATTTTTTGGGATAATCCCTTTATTCTCACAATACCACTGAATCCTATCATTCATAATCCTTTCAATAATCTTAAGTATACACGATGCCATTGCTATCGGTCTATACCCCTTGTTCCCCGCTTTAGGTATAAAACATAATATATAATCATTCCAATCCTGAGGAAAAACATTTTTAGTTCTAACCAATTCAAAATATTCAGAAAGCCATTTAATAGCTTCTATGGGTAGATTCTTTAAAATTTCATATGAAATCAAATCTTTTCCTGGAGAAGATCTCTTTTTTGAATTCTCAATAGCAATTTTAACTTCGTCTAGCAAAATAGGTGTAAGGACCGTATTTACGGAAGGTAAATAGGGACGCGCAGGTACATAAATTATTTTTATTTGCGGAACCTAGCCTCGTCTCGTAAGACTTATGTTCTGTAACTGTTATTTATTTTGTTATTATTTCACGCTTAAGTATAGCAGGGGCACGCTATTTATTAGTGCGGACCCGCTTACTGAGAAGTGCGGACCCGGCACAGTACCACGCGGACACGTTGAACCGTAGCGCGGACAAGCTGTACAGTATCGCGGACAAGATGAACCGTAGCGCGGACAAGCTGTGCAGTATCGCGGACACGATACACTAAAGCGCGGACACGATCCGAGAGCGCGGACACGCTATGTAGTAGCGCGGACAAGCTGTGCAGTATCGCGGACAAGCTGTGCAGTATCGCGGACACGATACACTAAAGCGCGGACACGCTGAGTAGTTGCGCGGACACGTTGCACTGTAGCGTGGACACGTTGCACTGTAGCGCGGACACGATGTACCAATGTGCGGACACAATATACAATAGCGCTGACACGATCCGAGAGTACGGACACGCTAAGCAGTAGCGCGGACAAGCTGTCCGTTGGGACTAATACTGTTTTGTCTTCCTTATTGTCAGTTGACGGGTATTAGGACAGTCTTGCCCTAGTCTTTCTCTTACCTCACTTACACCTGTCTAGCTTTCCTCGCTCTTTCTTCCTTGTGTGGACTTCTTCTAGGATAACTGGTGTTTCCATAAATAAATACACTCTAGGATGTTATTCTGAATGTTATGTTTTTATACCATTTATTCAAAGTGTTAATTTTGCACAAACTTGTTTTTACAAAGGTCTTAAGCACAATTTCGTTGTCTCTAACGCGTAATCTTAATTCACTTAATCTGGAGTTAACGTCTAAAGATTGCTATTATACAAGTTTTCTAGGCTTCTATAACAACAATATCTAATCTAACTTAGGTTACACGACTTCTCGTGGCAAATACTTTGGTCCTAACTAAGCTGTGAGTACAAGTCACTCTCGCCAGATTTATTGGCGGTCCTTCCCTAGCTAACTACTTTGGTCGGCAGGCCCTCGTAGCCGAGTCTTCAAATAATGGACATCTAACTTGTTAATACTCACACTTGCCAGTATCCAGTGAGACTACTCAACTTTCTAGGGTTGAGCCCTCGTAGCCGAATATGAAAGGTGATGTATATGTCAGTTAAATGCTTCCACGCATTTGCTAACCCAGCGAGACTACCCAAACGACTACTCGCGCGACTACTTGGCAAAAGGCCCGGTGCGGTGCATCTCCGAGGCTTATAAAGCCTCAGGTGCAGCACACTTGATTTCGACAGAACACACGTCGCACGATGTCCTCGACCAGTCATAATTTGCCACCAGAAAACGTATTGCCCGACTCCAGATCAGTAGGTCGCAAGGAGTGCTGACGCGCAAGTCAGCAACTCGCTCGCCGCGCGCTAACGATGTCGCGATCCACTAAGCACATTGCAGCAATCAGCCGCCGCCCAATGCTCACACGTGCATTGCAAAACGGCCGAATACCTCAATACACTATCGACACATGCTAACGTTAATAATAAAATATAGTTAACAATTTAATACAGTACAGTCCATAGACCTGGCACGTTACATAGGCATATCCAAGATACTATCCTTATCATATTGGTAATTTTCTAGAACAAATTTCTCGTAATCATAAACATAGGATATGGAGACCTTATCAAAGGCTTTGAGTAATTCTTCATTCTCCATGATTTTATTTTCAGGAATAGAGAATTCAGAATCTGAAAGAAATTTTCTCTTAAGGTTTTTGATTCCTTTACAAACTAAATCATATGGAGTATCCGGTTTTAAATTTTCACAACATTTTTTCAAACTATCATATTTGATTTTAGCTAATTCTTTTTTAGTTTCTTTATTTTGATTAAGATATAAATCAAAATTTTCTAACGTAGAGTCATTGAGATAATTGTGAAATGCTTTCCTTCGTTTTTCAACTAGTTCTGAGCATTTAGCATCCCACCAGAGACAACCCATAGGTTCTTTTTTTTGGATTAACTTCATTATTTAGAATTTTATCATTTGCATTTTCTAAACTAAAATATATAGAGTTTATAAATTCTGAATATATTTCTTTATAGTTACTTAAATCTATTTTTTGACTGAAATCAGAATTATTTATTAAATTTGTATTGAAAGTTTCCCAAACAATTTGCTTAGTATTAATTTTTTTGAAACTCCTATTAAAGGAAATGTGAGGGTCAACTATTATCATTTTGATTGGCAAATGATCACTACCTGTAGCCTCCAACGTTTCCCAATCTACTTTAAACAATAAATCGGAAGAGATAATTGAAATATCAGGCGAACTAAATCTATTGCCACCTATTTCTCTGTAATATCTAGTAAATGAATTAGGTTTATTCAAAATATGTAATTCATATTTAGGGAAGCTAAGCATAAAATGCTTCCCTCTACTATCTGAAAGATTACTACTCCATGCAATATCGTGTGCATTGAAGTCCCCTGTTAACACAAGGTTCCTTAACGTACTAACCGAGTTAAATATTTTATTAAACTCTCTAACTCCAATTTTTAAATTTGGAGGGATGTATATACTTACTAAATTAACATAGTTATTATATTTGAAAATATGACTTGCTATATATTCAACACCATCAGGAATATCATTTAGTTCAAATTGCTGATATTGCAAATTTTTCCAAATATACATTAGCATACCACCCCCATGTGCTTCATCCCCTCTATCAATTCTTATATGATTGAAATCAAAAATGTTTACATTTACTCTGTTAGAAGTTAAAAATGTTTCCGATAGGCATACAATGTTGTTACCTTTAACTAAGTCAATGAGATCAACCCAGTTCGAGGAAACTCCTCTAATGTTCCAGTTCAATATATTCATTATAAAATTAAATCAAAACACTATTAAGTATAAACTTAACCTATCTATTATACATAATAATTTTCCCAATCAAGGGGCGCGGTAGCGCCACGATGGCAAGAATAAGGTACTTTAGTACGTACGCCGCCGTCGGGCGCTAGCCAGACCCTATTATACTTTGAACTTGCCCTGTTGGAACCTTGACGTACGGTTTTCTTCGTATTGACTGCTTCGTTTCTTACGTACGAGCGCTTAAATGAAAGCTTGCGACGAAAGTAATAAAATCACATCAGGGCCATATTTTGTGAAATTGCTTCTATCGAATGATATTGTAAAGTGAAAGTTCGGACTCCTCAATTCTCCTCACGGGAGAACAATTATTCGACGGATATCCGGTGACGTAGTATCTACGTCATTCTGGGCTATATAGATATACTTTAGTATACGTTATTTTTCCGCAGACGACAGACGATGTTTTCATACACAGTGTTATTTTTTATCAACGTGAATTTTCTTTTGCTGTTTCTGTATATATATATATATTGCTAAATATTGTTAAATAATAACATAAATATAGATTTTAAAAAAGTGTCAAATATAATTGATATTTTTGTTTTTACACGGTTATGGAAAAAATGAATTACGAGAACACAATCAGATAAGTATTAGTTTTATATCACATTTAAATATATTATATATATATATAGAATTTTATGAACTTATTCTTTGTTTAAATGTTTTTTTATTTTTTCAGATTTTTATAAGTTATTATTTACCATATTGGTTCATGTGAGGTTATATGCTTGGAGCAAATACTGGAAAACAAAAAAGTTCCTGTTTTTATCAGCCTCATTGTTTGTGTTTATTAACAAACTAGGAAAATAGCTGGCATATCTATTAAATTTAGACCAGCAATTGGAATAGAGTAAGCGTAAGTTTTTTATTTTTGCATAATTTCTTATCGCAATATAATTAGAGTCATTAAGTAAGATATTGCAAAACAAAAAGATTTCTGTGTGTGAATATATTGAAATATTCTATCGGCCTCACTGATTCTATTTATTACCAGACTAGTAAATAGCTGGCATATCAATTAAGTTTAGACCAGCAATCGGAATCAAGTAATTGTAAGTTTTTTATTTTGAGTTTGTATATTTCTTATCATAATAATTAGAGTCATTACTGTAATACGCAAAACACGAGTACTTATATCTTTGCATATTTTTGTTTAAGCATAATATAAATTTAAATCATTAAGTTACTCTTAATTAACTTTACATATAATTAGGAATTACATAGTATTAAAATTTTTCTTTAAAGATCTCAGTATTCATGAGTTGAAGAGCTAACAAAATAATCAAAGACTCGGGTTTAGTACCTTTTACACATTTTTTTTATTATTTTTCATTGTTCTTCATTTGGCTGTACCTCTGCCTCTTCTTCAACTTCATTTTCCACCCTATTTAAAAACTGAGACCTACGGGTCATTTCGACGTTGCCCATATAGCCATTCTATTAATAAAATCTGCAAGATTTTGCAGATTCCGCTGGTATGGGTTTAACGGTCTAAGATAATATGGTCTCCTTCTATTGCGTCCAGCTCGTACTCCTCTTCTACCTGAAATGTTAAAAGTTTTAATGTTTTCTTTTATTTTAAATATTCGATACTGCTTTTTAATATTCAATTAGTTATCATTTAATATGTTTTTTACAATGACTAGGAGTATTTTTTTTAATTTACCTCGGATAGCAATTCGACCATCTCCTTGATTTTGCTGAGGTTGCAGAGGATCTGGCTGACGCTGAGGATTCTCCACTCCTTATATGAATAAAATATAAATTAAAATTTTGTTACATTAATTATAATTTATATTTCTTGTATTCTTTTGCATTAGGAAAATAATATACGTTGGTATATAGATGGTTTTTTAACATAATCATCTAAATAGCAAATAATAATATTTATAGTTTAAATATTTAAAAAAACATAAGAAATAGCGTGCCTTAATAAAACCAAAAAAATAGTAATTATTATTTTTACAATTTTACTGTATTCTTGACTTATTTTATTTAATCAATGGATGAAACAAATAGTTGTTTTACAAGTAGTAAATCAAAAATTAAAAATGCTTCTGAAAATAGTTAATGTTAGAATAAAGGGATTGTACGATTAAGAAGAGTTTAACTAATAATTAAATTAAAAAGTAGTACTTACAGTGATAAACGATATCGGTTCAGTAAAGTTTGATTATAATAATTTGTTTTTTCTTACTATGTACGTCGAATCACCTATAATAAAGAAATAATAATTTATTTTAAAACAAAGGATTATGTTCTTTTATTTTAAAGTTAATTTATTTAAAGAGAATTGAAATATACGTATCTGATATAGTCCATTGATGGTATTTTGATATTTTCCATCTTTTCTGTAAGTGCACTTTTAACTATTAGCAGGTCCAAGTTTAAACACTGTTGTACATGCACAGTATGAGTTTTAAATAATATAATTTTAATAAACTCTTGAGTACTAACGTAGATGAGGTTATCAGCTATTGTATCAGCTAGTTATCTAGCAGACTTATTATGTCTATGGCTAGCAGAAACGAAAATGTATTGAGACCAGTCATTATGTCTAACTTGAAGTATCAATCTACTGCTGATTTCTGCTAGTTTATAACCTCCGCATGGGTACTCCAAAATTAAGATAAATTATATTATGTATTATATTATCTAAAATGCGCCAAAAGCCGATAAAACTCATATCATGCGTGTGCAATAGTGTTGAATCTAGAATCTGCAAAAAGTTTCAAGTACAAAAATGCTTTTACAGAAAAGTTGGATAAGGATATCAATTAAATACTATATATCAATGGATCTCACTATATCAGATATGAATACTTCAATTATTTTTCATTAAATTAACTTTTAAATAAAAGAACATAATTCTTTGTTTTAAAATAAATTATTCCTTCTGTTACAGGTGATTCAACATAGTTAGGATGAAAAATCAACGTATGATCACCAGACTTTACGTTAATAGCTTCGTTTCTCACAGTAAGTATTAGCTTTGAATTTATTAAAGGGATTTCATCTGCTGATTAAATGAAATAAGATGTGTAATATATAATCCATTAGGGATCAATTAACTACATATATTCTTTTTCTGATGGAGAAGAGAATATAAAAAATATTAGATGTTAATTAATCAAATATAACATAAGGTGGTGCGTGTAAGTAATAAATTAGATTAAAATATTACAGGATTTTAATTATTTAAAAAAAAAAGTTTAAAATTATTTAGTAATTTGCAAGGCTTCATGGAGTTAAGTAATAAAAATACTGAGACACGAATCTTCTGATCCAGAGCAACGGAAGTGTCTAAATATGGCTAAAATCTAAAGTATAAAAAGTTGGCTTCTCGTTGTAAGTCAATTTATTTACACCAAATATATATATTACCATAGAATATAATCTACTCTAGTTAATAAATGCAGTATACGTATTGCTGTTCATATTTCACCATCTATCAAGGGGCGCGGTAGCGCCTCGATGGCAAGTATAAGGAACGTCAGTACGTACGCCGCCGTCGGGCGCTAGCCAGACCCTATATACGTCTCATAGGCACTGTTGGAGATGTGACATTCGGTTTTCTTCGTATTAAGAGCTTTGTTTCTCACTTATGAGCACTCAAATGAAAGCTTGGAATAAAACTAGCAAAATTACTTCAGGGTCATATCTTGTGAAAAGGCTTCTATCAAAAGATATTGTGAAGTGAAAGTTCGGGATCACGAATTCCTCAACGCGAAAATTCTTCTCCCGGAGAAAATGTTCTCCGCGGAAATACGTCATCGTGTGACGTCAGCCCTACGTTTATATTACTATATTGTATTGCTTGCATGTATACAGTTCATGTGTGTACAAGAGCAGACGATGGTGTATTTACAAAATTTTACACATGCAGTGTAATTATAAATAACCTAATTTGGCTGTAACTGTGTTTTATAATTATGTTTCATACTCATGATAATAGGCTAGATTAGATAAGTATTTAGTTTTTTATAATAATAAAATATACATACAATACATGAAAGAATGAAAGAACTGATTCTTTGTTAAAAAATACCCTTTTATTTTTCAGGTTTTTCAGATTATAAAGGAAATAACTTTTTTGTGATTTTGTGATGACAAGTTAGGAGGTTACGCAACTGTCATGTTATAAGGGAAGGAATGCCTGTGAGAAGCTAGTGATGTGAAAAATGTTTTTTCAAGATTTATAATTATTATATAAGTTCAGAAGACAAGTGGTTTCCAAGTTTTTCTCAATTTTAAGAGTGCGAATAAACTAAGTTTCCAGATGTATCGAGACTTTTTCCAAGGGTAAAATGTTTTGTTTTATAAGGTAACGAGAACTTATGAAGGCATACATCTATCATGTTATAGAAGAAAAGAATTTTCTTGGGACGTGAAAAGCTAGTGAAAGTGTTGTGTTTTTTAAGTATCAAGAAAGTTTTTTGGGTGGTTATGCAACTGTTACAAAATTTTTTACTTTTCCTTTCGTCTCCTGGGAGGTAGACTCTCCGGTTGTGTCTCGAAAGGGATCCTTATGACCAGCTAGTGAAAGTGTTTTATTTTCATCGTTCAAGAATCCAAGAAAGTTTGTACAGAATTCTCAGTTTATAAGTGCTCATGACAAGCTAGTGAAAGTATTTTATTATCATTGTTCCAGAATTGAAGAAAATTTTTACAGATTCTTCAAGTGATGTGAAAAATGTTTTGTCAAGATTTATAATTATTATAAAAGTTCAGAAGACAAGTGGTTTCCAAGTTTTTCTCAATTTTAAGAGTGCGAGTAAACTAAGTTTCCAGATGTATCGAGACTTTTTCCAAGGGAAAAATGTTTTGTTTTATAAGGTAACGAGAACTTATGAAGGCATACATCTATCATGTTATAGAAGAAAAGAATTTTCTTGGGACGTGAAAAGCTAGTGAAAGTGTTGTGTTTTTTAAGTATCAAGAAAGTTTTTTGGGTGGTTATGCAACTGTTACAAAATCTTTTACTTTTCCTTTCGTCTCCTGGGAGGTAGACTCTCCGGTTGTGTCTCGAAAGGGATCCTTATGACCAGCTAGTGAAAGTGTTGTGTTTTCATCACTTAAGTATCAAGAAAGTTTGTGCAGAATTCTCAGTTTATAAGTGCTCATGACAAGCTAGTGAAACTATTATATTAACATTGTTCCAGAATTGAAGAAAATTTTTACAGATTCTTCAGATTATATGAGGAAATAAGTATTTTGTGATGTGACAAGCTGGTTAAGTGCGTTTACTATATTCCTCGATTGCTGATCTTCTTGTGAATAATTGTTAACTTTTCCTTTCGTCTCCTGGGAGGTAGACTCTCCGGCTGTGTCTCGAAAGGGATCCTTATGACCAGCTAGTGAAAGTGTTTTATTTTCATCGTTCAAGAATCGAAGAAAATTTTTACAGAATCTTCAGATTATATAAAAAAATAGCTATTTTGCGTTGTGACAAACTAATGAAGTGTTAAGAATATTTATCTTTCATGCTAGAAGTTTGTGCAGTTGTTGAAATGGATATGAATAATTATTAAATTTCCTTTCGTCTCCTGGGAGGTAAACTCTCAGGCTATGTATCGAAAGAAATCCTTATGACCAGCTAGTGAAAGTGTTTTATTTTTATTGTTCAGGAATGGAAGAAAATTTTTATAGAATTTTCAGATTATATAAGGAAATTACTATTATGTGATGTGATAAGCTAGTGAAGTTTTAAGAATATTTATCTTTCATGCTGGAAATTTGTGCAGTGGTTGAAATGGATATGAATAATTATTAACTTTTCCTATCGTCTCCTGGGAGGTAGACTCTCAGGCTATGAATCGAAAGGGATCCTTATGACCAGCTAGTGAGTGTTCTATTTTCATCGTTCAAGAATCGAAGAAAAGATTTATAGAATTTTCAGATTAATAAGGAAATAATTTTCTTGTAATGTGACAAGCTAGTGAAGTGTTACGAATATTCATCTTGCTTTATGAAACAGCAATTTTACACAATAATCAGCATGGATGGATATAATAATTTGGATATTAAATCAAGAATACCTGCACAGCTTAAGTGTTGAGTAAATTAATTTTTTTCTTATAAATAAATAAGAATAATTTTTCAATTTTTTTTCTTCATTTTATTTTTTATTTTCTAATTTTGTGGAGGAACAATGTCTCCTTGAGGAGCATTGTCTCCTTGTACAGCATTATCTGCTGGCACATCTTGTATGGCATCATCGTCCTCTCCCTCATATCTATTGTATTGGCGTCGAGGCCTTTGACGTCTGACCTGGTCAGAACGTGTTTGCTCCACGTTCGACATGGCCATGAAGCTCATAAAATCCGCCAAATTTTTGAGGTTTTGCTGATAGGGGTTCAGCCTCCTTCTTCTAAAGTTTCTTGAACTCCTACCAGCCCTCGTGCCTCTTCTGCCTATAAAGGATTCAATTATTATTTATTATTTTATTTGCTTAAATATATTAAGTATTTTAAATACCAAATAATAAATAGGTCCTGTACCTTGATTGCCATAGTTGTTGTTGTTGCCATTGTTGTTGTTGCCATTGTTGTTGGCTGCACCAGCTCCTGCTAAATTACAAAAATATGTAATTATTAATTTAGTTTTACTGGGTGGCGTATAAAGGCCTATAGAGGGATATGGATCCAAGTCTCCTTTGACTAGCTGGTTTCCAAATCTCAATTATGTGATACATAATAATTTTTATATTTACCATTTACATCAATTTGCATCTGGTTCGGCATTATTATTTTCTGAAAATGAAAAATGAGTTTGAAAGTTTAGTAACAATTTATAACATATATTATGTGTGGATGATTCTCTGACAAATTCTAGCTTTCCAGAAAACGTACAAATACATTTGTTCTGTAGAAAGATATGTTTATTTATGTTTATAAATTAATTTATAACAAGTATTTTGAGACTAAGTTTAAATTGTAAAATAATAACTACCAGACTATGATAGTTTGGATGAATTTTTTACAATAAATAAAAATATTGATTAATTATGTATAAGAAAAGACAAAAGGGCTTATTCTAACAGACATGAATGCATTTTTAAATATTCAATGTATTTTATAACAGCTAAGTTTTATATTATATACTATAGCCTTTTTATTTCATAGTAAGCGCACAATTTGTATTTGGTTTACACTATATAATAGGCGAACAGATGTATTTGGATAGCAGATTAACGATGATTTTAATTTAAAAAAACAAGATCTAATCTAAAAAAATTACCAGTATTGATTGTACATTCATGTTAATAGATTTGGCTTACAACGAGAAGTCAACTCTCTGTACTATACACAAGATAATTAGGGAACACATATTACAATAACAGATTATGAAAGATTTTAATTAAAAATCATATGATCTAAAACAAAGTATTACTAGTAATAATAGTAAGCCTGCATTATATTTATAGATTTGTCTAACGAGAGCCAACTCTCTATACTATAAATTTTAGCTGTATTTGGGCACTTCTTTACACGCATCATCTAATATTATATTTAATTAATTTAATATTTCTTAACATTTTTACTTATCTATCAGGAAGAGAATATATATAATTATTTTATGAGTAATGCATATATTACTCATTTCATTTTATTTAACAAGCGCATCAAACTCCTTATTCAAAAATATTACTTACAGTAATAAATAAGACTGATTCATTAAAGTCTGCTGTTTATAAATTTCTTTTTACGCCAAGTTCATTGGATCACCTGTAACAGAGAAAGAATAATTTATTTTTAAACAAAGAATCATGTTCTATTATCATAAAGTTAATTTATTTGAAGGTAACTAAAAGATACTTATCTGACAGAGAGAGATCCGTTGATAGTATTTTCATCATAATATGTCATCTTTTCTGTAAATGCATTTTTTTACTTGAAACTTATTGCAGGTTCTAGATTAAACATTAGAGGTTTTTAACGCGATTTAAATAATATAATTTGTCATAAACTCGGAGATCCACGTGGAGGTTATAAACTAGCAGAAACCAACAGTAGATTAGTACTTCAGGTTAAACATAATTATAGTACAAAAGTGAGTTGGCACTAAATTATGGGGATATAGAGATCCCTATAACGAAGCTATGATGCACAGAACAGTAACTGCAATGAGTATCTGGTTAACTCTATGAAGTGTTAGTCTATGGTTGGTTTCTGCTGGTTCACCTCCGCGAGAATCTTCAAGTTTATCATAAATTATATTATTTAAATCGCGTTAAAAACCCCTAAAACTCGTACTACGCGTGTACATCATGGTACATCTATTGAAATAGGACATTATACAAATATCGTTCGCCAAAGTAACCAATGGTTTGAAATAAATGATCAGCTTGTTAAACAAAGAACATGGCCTCGTGGCGCGAAAGATGCCTATTTATTTTTTTTAGAAGAAATGACTTAAATTATTAAATTAATTAATATCTTTATCCCGTGTCCATGTACAACGATATGTGTTTGTGTAAATTTATTTTTCCTTGAATGATCTTTATTTTTTCATACTATCTGTATCATGTAAATAATTATGTTAAATAGAGTGAAGTTTAGTGTCAAATTTGTGGATTAGGCCTACAGGGGATACCACAACTTTATTGACATTATCTTTTATAATTTTTCACAATGTTGAAATTCGATTGTAATTTTCTTAAAGTTTACTGAATTATGTGGTTTGCATTAAAAATGGTAATACTTCTATCATAAAGAATCATACGGATTTTAAAAGTAACTTACATAAACTTCTTTTTTTTTATTCATAATATTATAATAAAGATTAAATTGTGAAGGATATGATGTAAACTTGTATAAATATTAAAATGCTACATCACTCATGTTCTGTTGACAATAATATCCACAAGGTACAAAAGAAGTCTCTACGTCTAAAATTATTGTTCATTAATTAGCTGATAATTGCTTTGTTGAAAATACTTTCAAAAAGCAATTATCAAATAATTTATGAACAATAATTTTATACGTACAGACTTCTTTTGATTTATATTTACAAGACAAATATTATGGAACTTCACATAAAAGTTAGTGCCAATAAAGGAAAAAAAAACGCGCCATTCTATTTATCTCGACGGTGGTGTGGAAAAGATAGATATTTCTTTTTTGAATGATAATGATCCAAAAATAACTATTTGCTGTACAGATGGTGTCGAAAAAATAATTATTATCGCAATAATACATAAGCATATGTACATTAATTTTTTAAATTTATAACTTATTCAGTTGATGTTAATCGTTCATTATAATTTAGGTATTATATACCATTTAAAAGTAGTGAAATCTTCCCACCCCCCCCCCCAAATAAACCTTTTAAAGGTAAAAGGCTGGCAAGTATAAGGTCGTTTTTTTCTATAAGATTTATCCATCTCCTTTCTCCTTCCTCCTTCCTCCTTCTCCTTTTCTCCTTCCTCCTTCCTCCTTCACCTTTCTCCTTCCACACCTTTTCTCCTTCCACACCTTTTCTCCTTCCACACCTTTACACTTTCTCCTTCTTCCTTCCTCCTTCCTTCCTCCTTCTCCTTTTCTCCTTCTTCCTTCCTCCTTCACTTTTTCTCCTTCCACATCTTTACACTTTCTCCTTCTTCCTTCTTCCTTCCTCCTTCCTCCTTCCTCCTTCTCCTTTTCTCCTTCCACATCTTTACACTTTCTCCTTCCTCCTTCTCCTTTTCTCCTTCCACATCTGTACAATTTCTCCTTCCTCCTTCCTCCTTCTCCTTTTTTGCTTTCTCAAATTCCTACCAGCTCTTACTCCTCGTCTAACTATTAACTTATTTTTTCTTTTTTTAATCATTACATATCATTTTATTTAATTTTAATGCACACTTTAAAGAAATAGGTAAATTACTGAAGGACGATAAGAAACGTGTTAATAATGCAGTGATTAAAAAGATATTTATGATCATTTAACAAATAATTATGTTAGGAAAAATTCTTCTTCAATTTTGAAAAGGTCTTCTTTTACCTCGTAAATGAGTGAATCACATTAAGATGAATAATCCGAAACTCTCATCTAGGATAATATGTACGCGTAAGCATCTTCGCGTTAAGGGTCTGTTGGACATACTGTTATTTCTTTAGCATCATTTCTGTATACCTTCGTTTTACAAAAATTCCAATTTTAATTTTAACACAAGAAAGTTATGATATCATTAAATAAATTGGCAAGTTTTTTTTATAAAAAACAACCGCTTTGAAATAAATAAATAACTCGTTTAAATATAAATTTTCGAACTCTCGATTTCGAACCCTTATTGGTGAAAATTCAAATCTATCTATCTATGAAAATATGAACGCGTAAACATCTTCACGTTAAGGGCCTGTTAGATAGACTACCATTTCTTTAGTGTTACTTCTCCTATACCTTCGATTTAATAAAAATTTCAATTTTAATTTCAACAAAAGAAAGTTATGATATCAATAAATAAATTGGCAAGTTCTTTTATAAAAAGCAATGAATTTGAAATAAGTAAATAAGCATTTAAAAGGGGGAGGATTATAAATATACATGTATTTAAATAAACACATGAAATTGTAGCATGTGAAAAGGTGGATAGCCTGTGAAAATGCACAGTCGGGTACAATTAAAACTTTGAATAAATGCGACTGCTGCCACGTTCTGCGCATTCTATCTGACGTTTGGTGACCGATCACGATGACGCCGTATTTACCGTGGGAGATTAGGCCACCATATTTCCGGTAAATTGAGCGTTGCGTAATCGGTCACAAACATGCGCAGAACGTAGTGCCAATATGGTATTATTCAAAGTTTCAATTGCACCCAACTGTACATGTAATAGAATCGCACGATGTTCTTACATGATATTATCACATGACAAATGTGCCCATAATATGTAGTAATATCATGTTTGTCTAATATGATTATGTAATTTAACAACATTGTTTCGCATCATGAAAACTTTTTCTTTTATTTATGGAAGCAACGAGCGGATGTACAATCTACTCTACTTAGTAATTCAGTAAATGTGTTGCTATCCTTATTTCATTAAAAATCTATGTCTAGGACGATTATATGCAATTATATATGAGATTTAAATTCTGTTGATACAATATATCGATCCTACATTTAAAAAAAAAACAGGAACAAATTCTATCATGTAGTACGCAATTTTTTTTACGAAAAAACTTGCCGTCCCGTCCTATCATAGATAACGATGGATACGATCTTCAAATTATGCAAGGTTAACCAAAGTAACTTGTTCATAAAACACCGTTAGAAAATCTCTGAATCAATTTTTTATTCAATATTTATTTATTACTGTCTTTAACCAATTTTTGAAGTATTCTAACTCAATCTTGCACTCATTCTAAGCTCTATTTTTGATTATTTGTATGTATGTATGTTTTACAAAACTGTTATTATTATCGGAAGATTACAGTAAGTTGATTAAAGATAATTCTAACTATTATTACGTATTAAAAAAATGTTATAAAATAAATTTCTATGACACAAGTTGGAAAATAAATCAAGCTTAAAAATGTTAAATTAATATTTACTTGATATAGTTTACAGCTTTTAGTTTTAAATCTTTACTTAATTAAAAATGGAATTCTAATTATTATTATTATTTGAGGCCGTCGTTCTCACAGTTTAATATAATGCTTTGAGTAGTTCCCATTGCAGGATAATAGGACGATAATTTAACTATATTAAAAATGTTATGCTATTGTTAATTTCACACTGACATTTAGTAGTTCATCGATTATCTATGATAGGACGGGACGGCAAGTTTTTTCGTAAAAAAAATTGCGTACTACATGATAGAATTTGTTCCTGTTTTTTTTTTAAATGTAGGATCGATATATTGTATCAACAGAATTTAAATCTCATATATAATTGCATATAATCGTCCTAGACATAGATTTTTAATGAAATAAGGATAGCAACACATTTACTGAATTACTAAGTAGAGTAGATTGTACATCCGCTCGTTGCTTCCATAAATAAAAGAAAAAGTTTTCATGATGCGAAACAATGTTGTTAAATTACATAATCATATTAGACAAACATGATATTACTACATATTATGGGCACATTTGTCATGTGATAATATCATGTAAGAACATCGTGCGATTCTATTACATGTACAGTTGGGTGCAATTGAAACTTTGAATAATACCATATTGGCACTACGTTCTGCGCATGTTTGTGACCGATTACGCAACGCTCAATTTACCGGAAATATGGTGGCCTAATCTCCCACGGTAAATACGGCGTCATCGTGATCGGTCACCAAACGTCAGATAGAATGCGCAGAACGTGGCAGCAGTCGCATTTATTCAAAGTTTTAATTGTACCCGACTGTGCATTTTCACAGGCTATCCACCTTTTCACATGCTACAATTTCATGTGTTTATTTAAATACATGTATATTTATAATCCTCCCCCTTTTAAATGCTTATTTACTTATTTCAAATTCATTGCTTTTTATAAAAGAACTTGCCAATTTATTTATTGATATCATAACTTTCTTTTGTTGAAATTAAAATTGAAATTTTTATTAAATCGAAGGTATAGGAGAAGTAACACTAAAGAAATGGTAGTCTATCTAACAGGCCCTTAACGTGAAGATGTTTACGCGTTCATATTTTCATAGATAGATAGATTTGAATTTTCACCAATAAGGGTTCGAAATCGAGAGTTCGAAAATTTATATTTAAACGAGTTATTTATTTATTTCAAAGCGGTTGTTTTTTATAAAAAAAACTTGCCAATTTATTTAATGATATCATAACTTTCTTGTGTTAAAATTAAAATTGGAATTTTTGTAAAACGAAGGTATACAGAAATGATGCTAAAGAAATAACAGTATGTCCAACAGACCCTTAACGCGAAGATGCTTACGCGTACATATTATCCTAGATGAGAGTTTCGGATTATTCATCTTAATGTGATTCACTCATTTACGAGGTAAAAGAAGACCTTTTCAAAATTGAAGAAGAATTTTTCCTAACATAATTATTTGTTAAATGATCATAAATATCTTTTTAATCACTGCATTATTAACACGTTTCTTATCGTCCTTCAGTAATTTACCTATTTCTTTAAAGTGTGCATTAAAATTAAATAAAATGATATGTAATGATTAAAAAAAGAAAAAATAAGTTAATAGTTAGACGAGGAGTAAGAGCTGGTAGGAATTTGAGAAAGCAAAAAAGGAGAAGGAGGAAGGAGGAAGGAGAAATTGTACAGATGTGGAAGGAGAAAAGGAGAAGGAGGAAGGAGAAAGTGTAAAGATGTGGAAGGAGAAAAGGAGAAGGAGGAAGGAGGAAGGAGGAAGGAAGAAGGAAGAAGGAGAAAGTGTAAAGATGTGGAAGGAGAAAAAGTGAAGGAGGAAGGAAGAAGGAGAAAAGGAGAAGGAGGAAGGAAGGAGGAAGGAAGAAGGAGAAAGTGTAAAGGTGTGGAAGGAGAAAAGGTGTGGAAGGAGAAAAGGTGTGGAAGGAGAAAAGGTGTGGAAGGAGAAAGGTGAAGGAGGAAGGAGGAAGGAGAAAAGGAGAAGGAGGAAGGAGGAAGGAGAAAAGGAGATGGATAAATCTTATAGAAAAAAACGACCTTATACTTGCCAGCCTTTTACCTTTAAAAGGTTTATTTGGGGGGGGGGGGTGGGAAGATTTCACTACTTTTAAATGGTATATAATACCTAAATTATAATGAACGATTAACATCAACTGAATAAGTTATAAATTTAAAAAATTAATGTACATATGCTTATGTATTATTGCGATAATAATTATTTTTTCGACACCATCTGTACAGCAAATAGTTATTTTTGTATCATTATCATTCAAAAAAGAAATATCTATCTTTTCCACACCACCGTCGAGATAAATAGAATGGCGCGTTTTTTTTTTTCCTTTATTGGCACTAACTTTTATGTGAAGTTCCATAATATTTGTCTTGTAAATATAAATCAAAAGAAGTCTGTACGTATAAAATTATTGTTCATAAATTATTTGATAATTGCTTTTTGAAAGTATTTTCAACAAAGCAATTATCAGCTAATTAATGAACAATAATTTTAAACGTAGAGACTTCTTTTGTACCTTGTGGATATTATTGTCAACAGAACATGAGTGATGTAGCATTTTAATATTTATACAAGTTTACATCATATCCTTCACAATTTAATCTTTATTATAATATTATGAATAAAAAAAAAGAAGTTTATGTAAGTTACTTTTAAAATCCGTATGATTCTTTATGATAGAAGTATTACCATTTTTAATGCAAACCACATAATTCAGTAAACTTTAAGAAAATTACAATCGAATTTCAACATTGTGAAAAATTATAAAAGATAATGTCAATAAAGTTGTGGTATCCCCTGTAGGCCTAATCCACAAATTTGACACTAAACTTCACTCTATTTAACATAATTATTTACATGATACAGATAGTATGAAAAAATAAAGATCATTCAAGGAAAAATAAATTTACACAAACACATATCGTTGTACATGGACACGGGATAAAGATATTAATTAATTTAATAATTTAAGTCATTTCTTCTAAAAAAAATAAATAGGCATCTTTCGCGCCACGAGGCCATGTTCTTTGTTTAACAAGCTGATCATTTATTTCAAACCATTGGTTACTTTGGCGAACGATATTTGTATAATGTCCTATTTCAATAGATGTACCATGATGTACACGCGTAGTACGAGTTTTAGGGGTTTTTAACGCGATTTAAATAATATAATTTATGATAAACTTGAAGATAAATCTTATAGTCATAACTTTCTTTTGCTAAAACTAAAATTGACATTTATGTAAAATCGAAGGTATAGGAGAATAACACAAAAGAAATGGTAGTCTAACCACGTGAAGATGTTTACGCGTTAATATTTTCATAGACAGATAGATTGAATTTTTATAATATAAGGGTTCAAAATCGAGAGTTCGAAAATGAACTTTCATTAAAACAATGAAATAACCGTATAGATAGAGTTAAACCCTTAGAATTTGTGTGACATTAAGGTTATCAAAAGTTATAAAATTAATCTTTAATTCTTACAGGAAGAAACGACGACCTTATACTTGCCAGCCGTTTACCTTTAAAAGGTTTATTTGCGGGAGGGTGCGATAATTTATTCATTAAATTAATTAATTTGTTTCAGTTCTATATAATGTTCTCAATACTGTAAAAACATAAGCTTGAATAATTGAAACTCTTAACTCTAAAGTAACCAATAGATTTTGTCTAAATAATATAATTCTTAAAATTGTTAATGACAATCTTCTACTAGTAGAAGAAATTAATGTTATGAATAAATGTTCTGCAATTATATTAGCTCATAATCGAACAGCTAAAGTTAAAGGTCGTATAATATTACTAATAGTTTCAATTAAAACTATAAAATGTATGAATATATTTGGAGTCCCTTGAGGAACTAGATGTGTAAATATATGATTTGTATTTATTAATCATCCAAAAATTATAAAAATTAATCATATTAATAGAGATAAAGATAATCTAAATGTTAAATGACTTGATGCTGTAAAAATATAAGAAAATATTCCTATAAAATTATTTAATAAAATTAAAGTAAATAATCTAATATATAATAAACAATTTATAATATTAATTTTTTTATTTAATAATATATAAAATTCATTAACTAAATAGTTAAAAATTAAGATTCATAAATATTGAAATCGCCTTGGAATTAATCAATATAAATTAGGTAAGAATAAAAAAATATAAAGTATTCTTAATCAATTTCAAGATGAAGATATTGATGTTATTGGATCAAAAATTGAAAATAAATTTATTATCATGAATTTTTAAAAGTTAAAAAATATTTATTTTTAATTTTTTCTAATTCTTGTATCTTTAATACAAATAAAATAAATTAAAATAATAACTAATAATAATCATATAATTATATTTAAAAACAATCACAATCATAATAATGGTTTTATTTGAGGAATAAAAAAAATAATAAAATTTATTTATTTTAATTTGACAAATTAATCTTATAAAATATTAACTAATCTTTTAAAAATTAGAAATTTCAATTAATATCTTAATATTAAAGAAATGACTTTTTAAATCATAGATGACAGATTTTAAAAAAATATCTTAATTGATTATAATGTCTCAATCCAATTAATAAAATTTAATAATGAATTAGATTCAATAACAATTGGTATAAAACTCTGATTAACTCCACAAATTTCTGAACATTGACCAAAAAAAACACTATGTGGTTTTATTAATAAATTAATCTGATTAATCCGTCCAGGAACTGCATCAACTTTAGTTCCTAATGAAGGAATAGTAAATGAATGAATAACATCAGATGATCTAATTAAAAATCGAATTTGTTTATTAAAAGGTAAAACTAATCGATTATCTACATCTAAACAACGAAAATATGTAGGATTTAATTCTTTAATTATAAATGAATCAAAATTAATTGATTTAAAATCATTAAATTCATATCTTCAGTAATATTGATGACCAATAACTTTAACTGATAATGTAGGATTATTAATTTCATCTCTAAGATATAAAATTTTTAATGATTGAGTTGCTAAAAAAATAAAAAAAATAATTGGTATAATAGTTCAAATAATTTCAATTAATTGACCTTCTAATAAAAATCGATTGATTAGTTTATTTAATAATATAAAAAACAATAAATATATAATTATTATAATTACTACAATGATAATTACTATTCCATAATCGCAAAATAAAATTATATTTTCTATAATAGGAGAATTAGCATCTTGTAATATAATTTGTCCTCATATTGATATCAATTAAAAATAAATTTATTATTTTTATAGAATTTTACCTATTACATTTAGTAATTTTAATTTTGAAATGAAAATAATTTACATTATATAATTTATTCTATCAAAATTATCCTTTTTATCAGGCATTTCATTATTTATAAAAAATGATAAAATTTATTTAAGTTATTATTGTTCTATTTTATTTTTTCCTATATTAATATTATTAAATTTATTTATTATAATATCAACTTCATGATTTTCAATATGAATAATTATAGAAATTAATATAATTAGATTTATTAGATTAATTATCGCATAACGGCTAAGAAATTAGACGCGCACAAAGTATGCGCCAAACCGTCGCCAAGTCCAACAAAGACGTGCGACAAAGATACTTCTCCTTCATCCCTCGAAACGCTGACCAAGTGCTTCGCTCTCCCATGTGCAGCCGGACTTCATCCGAAGTCCACGAGTGCGAGAGAGAGCGAAGTGGCAAGTGCAGCGAAGAGAGGGATAGGGAGAGGTAAAAGACAATTAGTGGGAGAGAAAGTGACGATAGAATTAGTGGGAGAGAAAGTGACGAGAGAAAGTGACGAAAGAATAAGTGAGATAAAAAAACCCGTAATACTGTTTCATTTGGCCTTTTGTGAGGCTTAGAATCATGCACACCGTAGATAAACTTCAGTAAAAATAATGTCCCAAGGGTAATAGATCTTTGAAATGAACAATCATTATTTTAACAATCATTATTTTATTTTATTTATTTTAATCATTATTTCAATTAAAGGTCTGAATGAGCAGTTTAAAATTAAAAAAGTTTTGTTATGATTGCTTGAATACAAATATTTCTCAAGCTTTCAATAAATAAAACTTTTTTCAGCCGTTAACCCAGGCCTGACTCGTTAAAGTATAAAAAAAATGTTATCGCTAAAGTTATTTATTTAGAACCTCCATTGATAATTCGAAATTCCTCCATTTAAAATCCTCTTTTAAGGGGTTATGACAGTGTTAAAACCTGAAAAAAAAGAAAAATTGTTAGTGTTGTAAAAAATTAATAGATATATAGGTGCTCTAAATACTATATTTTTGCTTTCAAATACAAGTATTATACATCACTTTTATGCATAAATAATATGCATAAAGTGAGTGTAACATTTAAAAACAATTAAAGGTATTTGCTTACCAAAAATCATGATTTTCATTACTTTTATTTACTTGTCGCATGTTTCTGATGGAACCGTACCATCAATCCTGTTGAATCAAAGTGCCAAATCTTCATTATGAGTCTGGTCTCAGACTAAGTGGAACAGATTCCTGAAAAACACAAAATTAATATAATTAATTAAACATATTTTGCCAATATTAGTAATTATAGTGAATGTTACATATGGAAACATACGTAACATTCACTTTGAACTTACCTTTGCCAATTGTGCTCCACTCAGTTTCTGATCATACTCATAAAGAAGGTTTCCCACTTTGGTTCATCATGATTGATAGTACGGTTCCTTCAGAAAGCTGCGGCAAGTACACAAAAAGCATGAATAAACTAAATTTGAGTAAAAGGCATTTAAAGTTTATAATGTAAATCATTCAAATGAACTCAGCTATACTTACAGAAAACATCCGGCATACCTTGATTTGCTTTTGGTACTCAAATATACATACAATAAAGTATATTTGATGGTACGCGCTTGTCATGCTGTGTGATAATAGCATTTAGAACCTGAAAATAAAATAAAAATTATCGTTAGCTATTCATAATCAAGTTATGTTTATGAATTACAGTTACATACAATACATACCATAATTAAATACACTTCAAGTTCTTAAAAAGTATGCAAAATAATACTTCAGGCAGTCAATATAAGCTCCCATTTTGCTGACTTGCACCCGTATACCTAAAAGCAAAAAATATACCAATAAAGAGAAAGCTCATTATGAACACTGTTATTACAAATCAGTTTCCAATACTTATCTGAATAATGTTTGTACTCTGTAGAAGCTCTTGCACTTTTGCAACACCACTAAGGTTATAAGCATTGCTACAGCAGCTAGCAGAGTATCTTGGATGAAAACAGCTGTTTGGCTGCTTTCTGCTGCTTTATAGAAAATTCTACTATACCGATCAAACAGAAATCTTCATTCTCGACCAGACGCTGTGAGGCACAACCTATTCGAGTGGCAAATTCAAATTTGTTGAATGCCTTTACTTTAACACATTGAGTTTAGTAACATAAAATCACACATAGAAAAATTAATTTTACAGATTTTATTTATTTTACGGAAATAAATTAATAACTCTTGAGAAAAAAACGGTTTGTAAAACTGTTTTTAAGTCATATTTTCAGTAAGATTTCTCATGAAATTACTCTGTAAAAAGTGGGTTAGAACAATCCTTTCCACAAGTTTGGCCTAATTAAAATATTTAAAAATCACGATTTTTCAAAAATTTACTTGAAACAGATTTGTTAGTTTTTTGTTGATATCTTTGAGGAAAATTTTTTTAGCCAAAAACGGCTTTTAGAACCATATTCTACAGACTATTAACTATGAAAAAAGTGAATAAAAGAAAAATGGGTATTTTCAAAATTTTAACACTGTCATAACCCCTTAATAAAGAGATGCGGTTTAGCTATAATAAAAATTATTATAAAATTAGTATTATAAAGCATATCATATTAGTGAGTCGCTAAGGGCTTTAAATTAGCATTTTTGATAAAATTAGTGCTCAAAGTTACAGAGTAAAAATAAATAAATTTTCTTGCCTTTCTTTGTAATTATAGTATTACGGGTTTTTTTATCTCACTTATTCTAAAAATATATTATTTTATACAAATGTACTAATTGTATTTACCATATAAAAAACAATTTTATTTCATGCGCTATTTACTGGGTTATATATAAATTAAATTTGAATTTAAATTTAACGCGCTGAAAACCAGAAATAAGCGGGACGTGGTACGCAACAGCGCAAGCATCACTTGGACAAGTTTGTATTGCGTGAAGCTAGCTGTACCAGATCGATCTCGCTTGGCTGGTCTGAAATTGCCGATGAGTATCAAAAGCCACCCATGGTGGCTCTCTTGAACCCCAACACTGTGTGGAATACCTTTTATATCAGGATTTTATTCTAAAGATCAAATTTTAGAATTTATATTTATAAATATAAGAAATAATTTAATCTATTTATTATTACTTTTAAGAACAGGATTAACAGTTTCTTATTCATTTCGAATTTTATTTTATCTAATAAATAATTATAATAAATTTTTATGTTATTGTAATATTAAATATTTTAAATTTATAAATTATCCAATAATTATTTTAACAATTTTTTTATACCCTACCCATGTGACTCTCTCGCTCCCCGAATTCGGGGTCGGTGTCGGTCCGCCCAATGCGCCGTTCCGCCCAATACAGAAAATTCGGTTCAAGTCAGAGCGGTCGAGTGAAGCGCCACGTTCAGGCGTTTCCGTACTAATCTGCGGTTGCCGCGAAATGAAAATAGCTTGATAATGAAAATAAAAAATATTTATTGTAAACTTTTTTATGTTGAATAATTGTTTAAAAATCTAAAGGAGACACATTACTATGAAAAAATAATTTTTGTTTTGTAATTACGGTTATAAATAAACATAGAACTTCACGCTTGCTTTGATTCTGAAATCGCATGAAAATTTTATCTTTTCAATAAAGGCAATAAAAAAAGAAAAGTATACAAATAAAAAATGTACTATTAAGGCTCCTTTCGACTATTTTCCTGAATAATGAAATTGGTAAAAATACTAAGTAATAATCGACTAAATAATCAATACTACTTAAATTAAAATGTTTGAACGCTGCTCGATTATTTAATTAAACGTAATATATATTTTATAAATGTTCAAACACTGTCTCTCGCAAGGTGAGCAGTTCGAACATTGAATCAAACTACTTTGAATTATTAATGTCGTATGCAGATGGATTTTTTTCAAGAAGATTTTATTTCAATGGATTGGTTAGAGAGTATTTAGGGAGACAAATTGAATTGAAATGATTTTACAGTATTACCCCACAGATCTCGAAGTCAGTAATTTAAATACTGAGAATTAGAGAGAAAAATTGAACGCATAAATGCTTTTAATTTAAACTTAAATGTTTCACCGGTGTCTCAGAAAAGGCATACGATCGATCGTTTAATTAAACGTATTTTTTATAATATATACTATACTAGGCAAATGTTGGAGGCTTCTTTCTCCATACACTTAAATTCAATCGATCAATTACACAGCAGCAAGGGAGAAAACTGAAACCTAACTGCTTTTATCCGACTACTCGTTGGACACTAAGGTCAGTCGTTGAGTAGGATATTCAACGCCTTTATGTTTACGCGCTGTCTTTTCGAAGCCATGCTATTCGATTATTTTATTGAACGTATGATAAATAATAGTTAATATTTTAAGTCTATCGATCCGCTGGTTTAATTTCAATCTAGCAATTACACAGTAGAAAGGAAGAAATCAAAATCTAACTGCTTTTAGCCCACTACCCCTCGATTTTTTAGCTCAGTCGCTTAAATACATATATATTTTTGAGAGGGAAATTCAAAGCATAAATGATTAAACGCTGTCTCTTCGGAATTATGCTATTCGATTATTTAACTTAACGTTGCGACGTAGCAATAATTATTGCTGCGTCGTGAACATTATTACACGGCCAGCTGATTCACTCTCGGCGAGGTGACAGCTACTGTAGCGGAGCCAGCGCTCGGTGGCGCTCGCAGGAGTTGCCTCTGTCCGACCGCGTACGGAGCGCAGGATGTGAGCTCCCGAGTCGCACCTGCGCGGCGCGCCGGCGCTCGGGAGGGGGCACCGCAGGAAGTTAGTCAGCAGCGCACGCGCGGTCACATGCACGAGGCTGCGTGTGTGTGCATGAGAGCAAGAGAGAGAGAATGATGCGCGCGAGCTGTAGCGAGAGCGGGAGAGAGTGGGAGATAGAATTTGTGGCGCTCGTGATAGCGGCGTGAGAGAGAGAGAGAGAGAGAGAGAGAGAGAGAGAGAGAGAGAGAGAGAGAAGAGAGAGAGAGAGAGAGAGAGAGAGAGAGAGAGAGAGAGCATGTGGCGCGGGCGATGATAGAGGGGAGAGAGAGAGCGCTCTCGATTATCGACCGTGATCGAGTGAGAGTGAGAGGGCGCCTGCTATCGGGGTATAGATTTGTGATGAATGATGCGATATAGACGCGGAGTACTGTACAGGGGAACTGTACAGTATAACACATGGCGGTAGAGGTTTTCTTTTCAGCATAGTGGAACATGGCGGAGATTCATTGGAATATTTCAGTTGGTACTTTAGGGTCTGTATGCAGTGAAGCATGCAGATAGATCAATGGAATTCGAATCTCGCGCGTCTAGTTTTCGTTATCTATAGGGGGAGCCACCGGATGGGGATAAATCTGGATTGATTGATTTTTATCAGTAAAGGGGGCGCGAATTACGGGATTAGTTAAGGATATAGAGGGCGATGATTGTTTTCTCTGGCCATGAATTAATTAGGATTTGGAAAAGAGGGCGCTGGAGGAAACTCACCGATACAGGAATAGATCGGTGGTAGTTCGGGAAAACCAATAGGGGATTTTTCTAGGAAAGAGGACCAATGATGTAATTTTGGAGGCCGGGCTTGTGCTTCCGTGAAAAAGGAGGTCGAGTGGGAAAATGCGGCATCCTTCCTCGATCGGAGCGTCAGCCTCGGCCATTCCGTTCCTGGAGCCTCGCTAGCACAGTTCGATTCGCAATAATTACAGTTTTTTGGTGGACATTTTGTCGAGTAGTTTTGGAAGGAGTTTCGAGCCGCAAAGCCGACGAGGAGTTTTTGTTGGAGTTTTGCGGAGTATTATAGAGGATTTTTGGTGAGAATTTGGAGTACTACTTAATATACGGGATATATATAGAGGAAGATTCGTATTTGTCGAGGAATACGTGCGCGGCCGATAGAGGAAATATTTCGCGCGTTTTCAGCGGATGGCGGTTTTCCCTTTGTTTTACTTAGAAGCAAACGTAGAGGAAATTTCGCGGCCCTTTTCCTATCTAGCACGGAGAAGCAGCCTTGGACTTAGTAATTTGGCCGCGTGCCCATGAGTTTATTTCGAGTTTAAATTTGTTTGCCGAATGAACTAATTGTATTAACAAAATAGAATATAACCGTACTTTATTACCTAATTTATTTGTGTTCAACAATTTTCACCCGATTGCCACCACACTTCCCGTTTTTCCACCATTGCAGGGATACCACGAGCCAGGGAAAAAGAAGAAAGTCGTGTGAATTATAAATACTTTGTAAATAACTGGAATTTCCGTGCGGGCGGGAAAATTCCACATTACAACGTATTCTTTATGTTATATACAAGAATGCGCACATGCTTTAGGCTTCTAGATCCACAAACCTAATTTAAAATGAAATGAAATGCATATCTAACTGCTTGTACCCTACTACCCTTCGATGTGCTAGGTCATATAAATTGATTAAACGTACTTTTTATAATCTATATACTATAATAAGCAAATGTTTTAGGTTTCTAGCTCTTCAGGCTTCATTTGAATGGTTTAATTTTAGTCCTATTGAAGAGAGTAAATTAATTAATCTTATGTACAATAGATCGTTAGGTAAGTGGTTTAAACACTGAGATTACGAGAGCTTGGACTCAACGATCTCAGCGGAGACCCTCAGCGTTCTTTCATCCCCTACAACCTCATCACTCAATGTAATTTACATATTGATTTTAATTTCTCAGCTTTATTGCGGGTTATTTCGTACCTTTTTATTTATTTATTGTAAGACTTCACTTGTTTTTATTGTAGAAATTTTAACATTTGTTATTTAAAAGAATTATTTATTAATTATGATTTACACCGTATTATTTTTTTTAGAGATATAACTTTTTACGTGAAATATCTGTAGTAATAAGTAATCTGCACCGCAAGTACTAATAAAACAATAATAAATAGACACTATTACCACTAGAAAAAATATTATCAAAAATCATGATGGTGCTAGAATTACATAGTTCTATCAAGCAAAATAATTTTGTATGTATATAGACATGATGAATTTTTTTACCTGATAAAACTATCCGTATGTACATGTGTTAACGTTCAATTTTGTAATAATTGTTATTCATTTCTGAAATGTACACCTACAAACGTACAGATTATGTCTCAGTCGTACATGTAGAATTGTATGAGCATAAATCTACACATAGAAATATATCATGCACTGCTTCATTAACAAAATATGCCTATCAGATCAAGAGAAGTATAATAGCTGCTCTTACTAAAGGAGGATGGGTTAATGAAACCCTGGTAGGTCTATATTATTCTGAGTATTCTACTGATTATAAGATAGGCGATGGTGATAAATCCATGAATGAGCTCTGCGCCTAGGTTGAGGTGGTTCCGCACAAGCGTACATTGGATAAGTCAAAGTATCTGGTATTATATCCTCAAAACCTGTTAAACTAGGAGCCAGTCCCTTGTTAATTTGAAAAAATGAATGTAAACTTTAAAGTTTTCAAACAGTATTTGAACTTGCTAGGTACTTTTTAATTAGTAATTCTATCTCATGCACAACTTTTAATTATAGCCCACCTACTGTTTTCATGTGTGTGACCATAAAATATTGTATAACAAAATATTTTATCTTGTACCTTTACTTATAATTATTTACAAAATAGATTTTAGTCATTGTTAATAATACAAAACAAACAAAGTGTATAGCAAACATACGATTGCATTTTATCTGACGTTGTTAATAATATTGTATTTTTATGTATATTAATAAAAATACAAGAACAACGTACAAATATTGTTTAAACATAAAAATTTCTATGCACAGAAGAAAAATTTCAAATAAAAATTTTACAAATGAACAAAAAATTTTATTTTTCAAGTACCTCACCTTATTTAGCAGTCTTACATCTCTTATCCATGTGGGTACAATAGTGTAAGTTAATAACTCCAGGTGCTGTTATAAAATTCTTCACTAGTTTTTCACTTGAATTTAAAACAAGTTTACACTTAGTGCACATAGAACATATTACACAAATTTCACAAATTATTAATAAATATTAATGCAAACCACACAAATACTGAATCAGCAAAAAACAATTCAGCAAAAAACAATTCAGCAAATCAGCAAAAAACCATTCTTTCATCGTCGTTATGTAAAAATGCCACTTTCAGCAAACGATAACTAAAAATTTTACATGTATGAGTTTTTTGCACAAGTTAAGTGAGAGATAAAATGAATACCTAATGTGCGCTCATTCGGAGGACAATGACAACGACAGCATCGACACTAGTTTATCAAGGAAAGTATATATTGACAAACGTATAAAAAAACCGACCGATTCGAAACACATGGATTTCTTAATAAATTATGCGAAGATAAATAAAAAAGGTGACAGGACGAATCTATCTACAAAATATTTTTAATGAAGGAATAGACGTAGATACATTTTTTTCAGGGAGCTTAATATCAGTTAAATAAGAAATTAATTAGTAAGCTTACGCAAATCTGTTCTTAAATTACAGCATGTTTTTCACTATAACATAAAACGTAAATAAATTATCTATACTTTGACAATTAAAATTAACACTGATTTCTCCTTTGAAAGACACAATTATACAATTTTTTCGTTTGCATTGCAAAAAATTCGTATTTTTGATGAAGATTTTGATACACTTCTTGGTATGAATTGATTAACAAATGAACTTGACTCTCGAAAATCACAACTTCTATGGTGAATCAAGTCCTAACATATGAAAATCATTAAAAATAATGCAAGCGCTACTTGCTCAAATTTAGAATACAATTGTAGCATTTTCGTATATTCTTAATTTCGTCAGTTTTTTTATCTCCTTACAGCGCTTTCGTCTTTAAATTAATCTTTTATGCACTTACAACATTATCAAATCCTGCTGAAAGTCTCTACACAAATGTACAATTGAAAAGTACTTTAGTACAGTGTGATTGTGAAAATTAATTATTTAACACTTTTTTAGGTAAATAGAAAAAATGATGTATGAATGCAATTGAAAGTTATTATATTTAAATTTGAACATCCAATTTTCTACGACTGCCGCGACTTCCAACGGCTATTTGAAGTTTTGGAGACCTACCAGATCGCGCTGAGAGCCTCGAAGGAGAGTCAGGGGGCCCGAAGCCAGGCATCAAACAAGGCCACGGCAATGTCATCATCGCAGCAGAAGAAGGGCACGAATCCAGTCGGTGGCAAATGTTACTGTTGAATATTGTATGAATATTATACTCTTTGCTTGTTGTTCTACGAATTAATACTGGTCGCGCCATCTCTTGTATATATATATGATTTTGTACATCGAGACAAGCGCGACTCCGAAAACGCGAATACGCGAGTATGTAAACACACATATATAGATACACACTATAGAGAAGAGCGCTCGCATATACTGTACTCGCGCTCATTCTCTCTCTCGCTCGTAAGTCTCGGAAGGAGACAGTCGTGTCCGACGACACATCACACATTGAAATAAAGTTACTTATTATTAAAAACAACCTCACTAATTTTCCACCACTCCAACAGTTACAACTGCGGCAAGCCAGGCCACAAAGGGAAAAGCTGTCCTTTGAAAGAAGGAGACCCGCGGTGCTACAAGTGCCAGAACCCAGGCCATCTAGCACGTGAGTGCCCGAACAATCGGCCCTCACGATCGGAGGGATAACGACCCAGGCGATGCTGGATAGCGGAGCTTCGAAGAGCGCCATAAGAGCGGATCTGTGCAGGAGAGAGATCCGGTAGCGCCGCACATCGGAAGGTTACAGGGCTTCAGAGGAGCGAGCGTGCAGCCAGAAGGAGTTGTTCAGCTATCCACCATCGTCGACAAGGCCAGGTACGAGCTCGATTACCTGATCATCCCGGAGAACTGGATGAGCGAGCAGGTTCTCATCGGAGATCCGATCTGAGACGTGGCGAGACTGATCTTGGAGCGCGATCGAGCCATCATCGAGACAAAGTTCCCAGGAGACGACTACGTGATGATGATCGCCGAGGAGTCGGCCGAGATGCCGCGAGTTCTGAAGGGAGTGCCAGCCGAATATAGAGAAGAGGTGAAGCAGCTCGTCATGTCTTACAAGCCAGAAGTCAAAGAAGAGGCTCCAATCTGCATGAAGGTGGTCATGAAGGATGAGACCCCTTTTCATTGCCGCCCCGGGCGAATGTCACCAAAGGGGAAGGAGGTCGTCGACGCGCAGCTCGAGAAATGGCTCAGGCAAGGAGTCATTGTGCCTAGCTACGGCGACTACGCTAGCGCATTGGTCATCTCGCCAAAGAAGAATCGAGTGATTTCATGAAAATAAGCGAAATTAGCTTTTATTCAAAACCGCGTAGCTTCCGATCCAACCGACCCATTTCAAAGTTTAATAGCTCAAATTAAAGCTCTTATATTTAACTTCTTTTCTAATCTATCTGAAATTAAAGTTTCTTATGCGATACGCTATATATATGCTTCTCAAAATCAGTAAAAAACGACAAACTTGAGAAGCATATATATAGTTCATCACATAAGCATATTTTTGATTCTGATCAACTAGAATGAAAGTAGAGGATGAGAGCTTTAATTTCAGGTATTACCCGTAAAAAACGCAGGATTGGATCAAAATTGAGAAGAATTTCAAGAAATAGAAAAATCAACGAATTTTGTCAAGGACTTAAATGAAAAATCGTATTAAAATCATCATTTTTCTTTCTTTATTAAAAACGTTGCGGTTAGCGATTCAACCAATAGTTTTCCGAGTTTAACATGTCAAATTAAAGCTCTTTTCTTCTACTTTCATTATAGTTGATCAGAATCAACATTTTCTTTTCTGATGAACTATATATATATGCTTCTCAAGTGGATCGTTTTTTAGCTCTCTTAAGCTGCAATGTGACTTATAGCAAAATAAAAAAAAAATCTATTGGGTAATTTTTAGCTACTTTTTAGCTAATTTATTACCACAAAAAAAATGTATAGCCGTTGCAAATTATATTTTAACCCCTATTTTTTTAACTTTCGATTTGAAGCTAGCACGAAACGCTCTAGGTTTTAAACCATTTGCCGGTGCGACCTCGGGAAGGTCTTATAATTTTTAACCTACTAAATGCTAAAAGAATATACATTTCTAAGTTGTAAAAACTCATTTATTAATGCAGAAAAATGTAAAAAAACATCCATTTTTCTCGCAATTCTGAGTGCTTAAAACATATTACAAACTTATATAAACTACGTAAAAACATGTAATATAATTTATTATCCTAAATAATTTATACCTCTAAATTACAATTATTAGCTTGGTTCTCGAATTTACTACAATTTTCGATTAATCGAACGGTATACATACGTTGCTGTACTTACCCTAGTGCTTATAATGACGTTAAATAACGTTGTAAAATGACGTTATAAAATAACGTCATTCAATGACGTTATGGGTGATGCTTCAAATTGGGACCTTTTGGAACGTTCAATGACGTTATTTACACGCCTTTTCTAACGATAAATAACGTCATTTACATACAGAGAAATGAAGGGAAACATAAAATGACGTTAATTTCGTATATTTGATACGTAAAATGACGTTATTTTAAAATAACGTGACGTACACGCTGGACAATGAACAGAAACAGGGTAACGTCATTTATTATGATGATAACGCGAAATGACATTATTTTATGTATTTGAAAATTTGACCATGAAAATGACGTTATTTTTAAATAACGTTATGTACATACAGGGAAATCCCCATTGAAAATAATAACGTCCTTTCATTACGTTTAATAACGTTATGGGTGATGCTTCAAATTCGGACCTTTTATGACGTTATTTTGTATAACGTCATTTTTTGTCATTTCATTTTTTATTTATTTAAATATTAGTAATTTCAATCGTTAGAATTATATTGTTCTTGTAATATTTGCGCTTGTCGCTGTAAGTAATAATTAAGAAATTAAAGGAAAAAAGAAGAAAAAAAAGTCCCCCGACAGGGGTTCGAACTTGTCACCTTTTGATTCATAGTCCTAGACTATACCACTGAGCCACGAACACTTGTTATTTCTGATACTTAAATTTTTGCTCTTATATCTCATTTGCCTATATTTTAGAACTTATATAGTAATTTCAAAGGATTTTTTCGATGATTCATTCATACAGGTAATACGTACATTATTTTTAGTAATATATTTCAAATGATTGTTTTTTTTATAATCTGTAAAATAACGTCATTTTTGTATAATATTTATTTGTCAGAGTCCAGTTTGTTAGAATAATAAATAACGTCATTTTTTCCAAAATAATTTTTTTTCGATGGTTGACGTGTACGTTTGAATACGTAAATTATTTTTAATAATACACTTCAAATGATTGACTTTTTATAATCTGCAAAACGGCGTCATTTTCGTATTTGTATTTTTTATTCGTTTTTGTCAGAGTCCAGTTTGTTAGAGAAAAATAGGAATAAACAATCGTGCGCTCTGAAATGAAAGTGACGATGTAAGTCATTATGAAAGTGACAAGTAAGAAATGGCTTGGATAGCAACAAACGAAGTGTGAAATCTTTTGCAGTAATTTACAATTATTTATCCCTGTTTTCCACTAACAATTTTAACTTTGACAATACATTAATAATACATTATGAATATCACTCTTATGATCGGACAAAAAAATAACGTTATTTATTATTCTAACAAACTGGACTCTGATAAATAAGTGGTATACGAAAATGACATCATTTTGCAGATTATAAAAAGTCAATAGTTTGAAGTGTATTATTAAAAATAATTTACGTATTTACACGTGCGCGTCAATCATCGAAAAAAAATTATTTTTGAAAAATTGACGTTATTTATTATTCTAACAAACTGGACTCTGACAAATAAATATTATACAAAAATGACGTTATTTTACAGATTATAAAAAAAACAATCATTTGAAATATATTACTAAAAATAATGTACGTATTACCTGTATGAATGAATCATCGAAAAAATCCTTTGAAATTACTATATAAGTTCTAAAATATAGGCAAATGAGATATAAGAGCAAAAATTTAAGTATCAGAAATAACAAGTGTTCGTGGCTCAGTGGTATAGTCTAGGACTATGAATCAAAAGGTGTCAAGTTCGAACCCCTTTCGGGGACTTTTTTTTTCTTCTTTTTTCCTTTAATTTCATAATTATTACTTACAACGACAAGCGCAAATATTACAATAACAATATAATACTAACGATTGTAATTACTAATATTTAAATTAATAAAAAATGAAATGACAAAAAATGACGTTATACAAAATAACGTCATAAAAGGTCCGAATTTGAAGCATCACCCATAACGTTATTAAACGTAATGAAATGACGTTATAAAATGACGTTATGAAATGACGTTATTATTTTTAATAGGGAAATGTTTAAAAATAACGTTATTACCCAAGTCGCATATTCGAAACGCGTAAAATAACGTTATTTTATGATTTAAACGCAATCGAAAATAACGTTATTTTAAGTTACCAATCATTTCTCCGGATGTAAATAACGTTAATTTACGTTAAATGATGTTAGAAAAAGACGTCATAAAAGGTGCCAAATTGTAGCATCACTCATAACGTTATTTAACGTTATGAAATGACGTTATGAAATAACGTTATGAAATGACGTTATTATTTTCAACAGGGTAGTAACGCGCGTCATACTTACGACCGCGTAAAACATTTGCCATATTCTACAACAAAATTACGTCAAACAGCGCTGCTCTTCATTTTTACATAGAATAAATAAAAAAGAAAATAGTCGTTATTATTGCCAATTCTATTAATTTGCTATAAAGCCGATCACCAAGTATCGCGTTTACCAGATTTTTAAACGCTCGAGCTGCTGCACTTTAAAAAATAATGAACAAAACCAAAAAACCCAGCACACAAAACACTTGGCTTCAGTTGTACTAAAAGAAAGTGGCATTACTTTAGTAGCTATAAATTGCTTAGCCTATGAAAATTCGCGATGAGAGCGATAACCGAGTATCGCGTCCACCCTATTTTTAATCGATCGAACTGCTGTAGTTTAAAAATTAATCAGCACTTCAAACGAGTCACCACTCAAAACACTCGGCTTCAATTATGCTAAAAGAAAACGACATTAGTTTACTAGCTATCAATTGCTTAGCCTATAAAAATTCGCGATGAGAGCGATGACCGAGTATCGCGTCTACCATATTTTTAATCGATTGAACTGCTGTAGTTTAAAAACTAATCAGCAAAATCAAACAAGGCAGCACTCAAAAGACTTGGCTTCAGTTGTACTAAAAGAAAGTGGCATTACTTTAGTAGCTATAAATAGCTTAGCCTATGAAAATTCGCAATGAGAGCGATAACCGAGTATCGCATTTACTACATTTTTAATCGCTCGAGCTGCTGCACTTTAAAAAATAATGGACAAAACCAAAAAACACAGCACACAAAACACTCGGCTTTAATTATGCTAAAAGAAAGTGACATTAGTTTACTAGCTATCAATTGCTTATCCTATGAAAATTCGCGATGAGAGCGATAACCGAGTATCGCGTCTACCATATTTTGAATCGATCGAACGGCAGTAGTTTGAAAGTTAATCAGCAATTCAAACGAGTCACCACTCAAAAGACTCGGCTGAAATTGTACTAAAACAATGTGGCATTAGTTTAGTAGCTATAAATTGCTTAGCCTATGAAAATTCGCGATGAGAGCGATAACCGCGTATCGCGTTTACCAGATTTTTAATCGCTCGAGCTGCTGCACTTTAAAAAATAATGAACAAAACCAAAAAACCCAGCATACAAAACACTCGGCTTCAATTATGGTAAAAGAAAACGACATTAGTTTACTAGCCATCAATTGCTTAGCCTATAAAAATTCGCGATGAGAGCGATAACCGAGTATCGCGTCTACCATATTTTTAATCGATCGAACGGCTGGAGTTTAAAAACTAATAATCAGCAAAATCAAACAACGCAGCACTCAAAAGACTCGGCTGGAATTGTACTGAAAGAAAGTGGCATTAGTTTAGTAGTTATAAATTGCTTCGTGCTGTAGTTTAAAAAATAATCAGCAAACTCTCTTATCGCGAATTTTCATCGACTAGGCAATTTATAACTAGTAAGCTGATGGTACTTTCTTTTAATACAGTTCAAGCCGAGTCTTGTGAGTTCTGCGTTGTTTTATTTTGCAAATTAGTTTTTAAACTACAGTAGTTCAAGCGATCGAAAGTCTGGTAGACGCAATACTCGGGTATCGCTCTCATCGCGATTTTTCATAGGCTCATCAATTTATAGCCTGTAAATTAATGCCACTTTCTTTTAGTACAGTTCAAGCCGAGTCTTTTGAGTGCTGCATTGTTTCATTTTGATGATCAGTTTTTAAACTACAGCAGTTCGATCGATTAAAAATATGGTAGACGCGATACTCGGTTATCGCTATCATCGCGAATTTTCGTGGGCTAAGCAATTGATAGCTAGTAAACTAATGTCACTTTCTTTTAGCATAATTGAAGCCGAGTGTTTTGTACGCTGGGTTTTTTGGTTTTGTTCATTATTTTTTAAAGTGCAGCAGCTTGAGCGATTAAATATCTGGTAAACGCGATACTTGATTATGGGCTTTGTAGCAAATTTATAGAATTGGCAATAATAACGATTATTTTTTTTTTTATTTATTCTATGTAAAAATGTTTTACGCGGACGTAAGTATGACGCGCGTTACTAAGTCCAGCAACGTATGCTTGTTTGTATAACAATGCCGTATATTATTGTTAAAAAGTTATATATAAACTTTGCTTTCTGAACTATGGAATTTAAAAAGGCTATAATGACGCAATAATAATTGAAATGTCCGACGAATTATTTATACCTTGTGTAAAGTGTAAAATACTTTACGAAAACTGAATCGTGTGTCGATATATTTTCATTTATTATTTAGAATTTTATATTTTTTCTATAAATCGTTATTAGTTACAATTGTACATACCCCTAGGATTATTAGATTAGTCGTTTAAATATACAAATGTGCTGCATGAATATTTTAACGCTTTCTCTCAAAAATCATACAGTTCGATTATTTAATTTAACGTACTTTTATTGGTATATATTATAATAAGTAAATGTTTCAAGTTTATTACTCGTCAGGCGTTGTTTCAACGTTCTAATTTTGTTGTATTAAGAGAGTTAATGAATTAATCTTGTATACTGTTGATCCCTAAGTAAGTCGTGTAAACACACACATTACGAAAGGAAAATTTAATTTTAAAATGCTTAAACGCTAGCTGTTAATAACCCTATTGAAAATAATAACGTCATTTCATAACGTCATTTCATAACGTCATTTCGTAACGTTAAATAACGTTATGGGTGATGCTACAATTTCGGACCTTTTATGACGTTATTTTGTGACGTCATTTAACGTAAATTAACGTTATTTGCATCCAGGGGAATGATTGGTAACTTAAAATAACGTCATTTTCGATTACATTTAAATCGTAAAATAACGTTATTTTATGCATTTGAGACATCCGGCTTGGAAAATAACGTTATTTTTTTAATAACTACGAGATCAAACAATAACGTCATTTTCGATTAGATTTAAATCGTAAAATAACGTTATTTTATGCTTTTGGATTGAGACATCCGGCTTGGACAATGACGTTATTTTTTGAATAACTACGAGAACAAACCATAACGTCATTTTCGATTATATTTAAATCGTAAAATAACGTTATTTTATGGTTTTGGATTGAGACATCGAGCTTGGACAATGACGTTATTTTTTGAATAACTACGAGAACAAGTAATAACGTCATTTTAGATTATATTTAAATCGTAAAATAACGTTATTTTATGGTTTTGGATTGAGACATCGAGCTTGGACAATGACGTTATTTTTGAACATTTATTACTTACCCAATATAACCCAATATAACGTTATTTTTTTAATAACTACGGGAACGAGCAATAACGTCATTTTCAATTAAATTTAAATCGTAAAATAACGTTATTTTATGCTTTTGGGTTGGGACATCTGGCTTGGACAATGACGTTATTTTTGAAGATATATTACTTACCCAATATAACGTTATTTTTTCAATAACTACGAGAGCGAGTAATAACGTCATTTTTTATCAATTTTCAATCGTAAAATAACGTTATTTTATGCATCTGAGACATCCGGCTTGCAGTGTGACATTGGTTTTTATTGATGTTATTTATAACGAACTCAATACAAGGTTATTTTTTGAATAAATATGAAAATGAGCAATACCGTCATTGTTGCTAATGACGTCATTTCTCATGGAATGTTTTTTGTACTGAGTAGCGTAATTTATCTACTAATGTAAACTTTAAGAAATTCATTTAATGATAAGAAAAATGATTATTATTTTTATGGAAATAATATTTTATTCGGTACAAAAAGTAAAATAATATACAAAAACTTCTTAAATGGAAAATAAAAAGGTATCCTACATTTTTAATAGAAAAAACTGATATATTTCTTGCGTTTCAGTACGCAGTAGTATTTAAGTACGCAACAGTTAAATACGTAAGTAATAATAAAGTAGCAAAATTATTTGACTAGTTAAAGTCCAGGAAACTTAAAAAACTTTCAACTTATTGTATACTTATAATAAGATTGATAGACTCATTTAACTATCAATGAATAAAAAATTCAATGAAAACCTGAATATTCAAAAAACTTAAACATTTTATGCATTCAAGTGTATTATACTCAAATACAAAAGGTAATCATTTATATGAGAAATAAAACAACTACGCATTTAAATACGTTTAAATGTTTTTGACTAAAAATAAATGATTCAGAACTTTTTAAACCAAATATAAAAAGTAAAGCGATTTTACGAAAAATCTAAGGATTGATCTCCACCTGCAACCATGAAATGTTCAAATTCTATTCATTTTCATCACTTTCATCATTTCCTGTCCTCATTTTTGCTCGTTCTTGAGCGATGATTATGCCCAACTCTCTTCCAAATTTCGCTATTTTCTTGTTGCGTGTTTTTTTTTCTTCTTCAGTCGACGCCTGAGCCTTTATTATACAATTTTCTATGAGAAACTGTATGTACCCTTCTAAAAGTGAATCAAATTAAAGAAAAAATGTCGTCAAAAGTTGCGGTTTTTAGGTTAAAATGATATAAAATTTTTCTTACTTCTTACAGCTTCTTTTTTCCGCGGCGTTAATTCCACCCTGTCTGTGGAATTAAACGTTCTGTCAATTTGTAAACACCGTTTTACAAATTCTTTTTGACTCCAGATATGCGGAACTACCAACTCTCTTAGAAATCCGTACGGAGTCTTTGCTTTCATAGCCAGTTTCCAATTTTTATAGGGCACTGAGACGCCATAATGTAAGTGCCACATAGTTTTCTAAAAAATGAAGTAAAATAATTCTATATACACTTTCATTATTAAATTAATTTATATTTGAAAAATGTTTAAGAGGTAGAGCTTCTTAACCCTTTGCGACATACATTATTCACGTGAACGGATTTTCGTAAATATAATGATAACAAGGCTTTCAGGATCACTTATTACAAATCTGAATCCAGATTTTGGATAATAAAAAGGTGGATTCAAGATGGCAAACGAATTTGGTATTATTGTTGGATATTGTTAAATATTGTATATGGAACAGCTGATTCGTAATCAGCATCCTCAAAAATACTTGTATATTAATTTTCGTAAGGATATGTAGAAAAGGTTGCTCAATAATAAATTTTTTCACAAAAAATAGTATTTATTTTATCTTTCAATCAATTTTTACCTTCATTTGGAATCCAGTATCTGGATTTATTTTTTCATCTTCCCATTTGCTGAGCTTTGGTATTTTTGGTAAGTCTGAATTCTCATAGTCATCTGAATCGTATAAATAATCTCTTATTTTTCTATGGTACTTTTTTCCTTTTTTGTTCTCTACTTTATGACTTTTGCCCGATGAGTCTACAACATCATGGTCAACAGGTTCAGTTCCTGTTTCATCTGATGTTCCCTCTGTAGTTAGTTTATATTTCATATAAATATGCACAATTCTATATAACGTCGTTTCCAACTAAGTCTAACACAGTTTAAAAAGCTCGATTTTAATTTAAAGTGTTACAATAAATTGAAGCCACTACAATGTGATGAGTGTTATGTATCTGGTTGAAATTACACATTTACGTATGTGAAGGTAAGTTTGTATTATTTACAGATATTAGATATAGCATTGAATTTAGGCATATTTTGAACTGTGCTAGTCTTCGTTTGAAGCGACAATAAATTCATAATTATGAACTTCTAATTCCAGTGATAGTTATTATAGAAATAGTTATTGTAAAAAGACTTAATCATTATGTATAGTAATCAGTGCAGTTATGCCCGACAAAAATTTCTTTACCTAATTGCTGTGTTGATGATCTTTTCTTGCGTGACGATGATGATGGTGTAGTAGTGATAAAATTTACATTTTCTAGTTCGGAATGATTCATTCCTAAAAATTGTTTTTGACTATTTACATTCAGAATAGAAGATTCTGATGTGGTATTATCAGAACTATGTTTTTTCTTCTTTGTGGACTTTTTTGTATTTTGTAGAATAGGAGATTTCACCATACTACTAATATGAGATGATAATTTGGTTCCATGAGAAGATTCCGGAACAGTCGACTTTCGCTTTAAAGATTTTCTTTTCGGTGTCGTGTTAGGGGATTCTACCGGATTAATAGGCTGAAGAGATTGAATGAAAGATGATTGGATACCAGAAGAAGATTTCTGAAAATCTGGCCTTCTCCTTGAAGATTTTGTTATACGAGTCAAGTTAGGGGATTTCACAGGACTAATATGTTCAACAGATGATTTAGTATCAGGAGAACTATGTTCTTCGAATGACAAAGAAAGGGATTCCTGAAAAGTCGATTTTCTTTTAGGCGTGGTGTTTGGGGAATTTACCGGACTACTGAGCTGAATAAATGATTTGATACCAGGATAAGATTCCTGAACATTCGACTTTCTTTTAGGTGTCGAGTTAGGGGATTCCACCGAAATAGTAGGTGGAACAGATGATTTGATACCAAAAGAAGATGCCTGAAAAGCTGGCTTTCTCTTTGAAGAGTTTTTTTTTAAAATCAAACTAGGAGACTTCACCGAACTAGTTAGCTGATACGATGATCTGGTAACAGGAAAGTGAGATTTTTTATCCAATTCTGTATTGTGTTTGGACGGAGCAGAAGGTGATTTTATCTTTTCAGATTTTTTTTTCGAATTTTGAGCTACACTTTTTTCAGATTCTTTATGCAATCCTACTATTTCTGTGCTATATCTTGTATCAAACTTTAATTTTTTACTTTTCAAAATAGCTATTTTATCATTGATTTCTTGTGGGCTATTCATACTTATAGGTTCTTCCTGTGTTCATGAAACAAACAAAGCTTACATGAAGATAATGCTTTGGTAATTTTTACTTGTTTTAACTCTTTGCAGCACACGTTTTTGACATGAATAGATTTTTATTTAGAGTCGCCGATTACGAATCTGAACTCAGATTTGGAAAATTCAAAATGCTGTCCAATACAGTTACTGGAAATGGATATATTGTTGAATATTTTATATTTTGGCCCCTATGTTGGAATAGCCATTTCGAATTTTGTAAATCTAACAGTGGATTCGTAATCAGCATCCTTGAAAACACCTGAATACTAATTTTCATAAGAATAGGTTAAATAGTTCGATCAATAATGAATTATTTCACCAATACAGCATTTTTAAGCATTTCTTTACGAATAACAACAAATTAACAATAATATTATACCATTTCTGTTTAAATTTTGATTTTATATTATTTAAAGATCATAAAATACTAAAAAATTTAATAACATTGATCAAAAACTGCTTTGAACCCGCGAAACACTAAAAGAAAAAAGGTAGCATTCTAGAGTACACTATACTGCAAAGGGTTAACCAAGATCTAAAATATTTTACATTTTAAAAAATTGAATTAACAATTATAACTCTATACATATTTTCATGCAAGGAAAAGTAACTAAAATTATATTCCAGTTAGTAAACGTACCAAAAATTTTCTTTGATTCTTCTTGAATGGTTAGTTTCACAAATAATTAATTTTTAATAAAAATTCTTCGTACGACAGCCTAATTTTTTACTCCTAAGCATTGAATCTATCTGTTTATTGAAGAAAAATAATTTATTTTAGTTGTATATCAGTTTAAGTTAAGACGTATAATTTCTGATTATTTTAATTTTTTACAATAAATAATATCCTTTGGCATTTTGAACAATTTTAATACGTTTTTTATTCTCCAAGAAATGAGAATCTATACAGAATTATAATTTATATTTTAAAATTAGCAAAAAGTAAAAATTAAATATACCCGTCTGGATGTAGATTTTGTTATAGGCTTTTTGAGTGTATTTGTGGGCTGTAATGCCTGTACTGCTAATTCATGAACTATATCGCTCCTACGTTTTTTAGGTTTAGGCCATCTCTTCTTTCTATTTTCGAGTTCTTCTCTAGTGTCTAATAAATTTTATTTTTATATAAAATAATTTTATCTATTTATACACGTATTACACTTACGCTTACCTGATACAGAAAGAATCGTTGCTGGTTCATACACAATCTCTTCATCGGAATCAAACCCATTGGCTACATAAGCATAATAAGGAAACACATCTATAGCTGCATTAAAATCTTTAATTTGATCAACGTTTATAATATTAACTTCTTCTTTTCCAACACAAAGACGAGCAGCTGCATATAGTGTGTTTTCTCTGTTTCTTTTATGCTCATAGTCACTATCATTGGATGCTTCCGAGCAGCCACTATCAGGTTCTTTTGTATTTTGGCGTGATTTCCTCATTGTATCTATTGTAAACAAAACAGCATTTTATTTAACTTTTTTTACAAAATAACGGGATATCATAGCCAAAATGACCAATTCTGACCCCACCTCGGGCTTTAGTTTTCATTGTTTGCTAATAGTTTATTTGAAAATGCCGAAAAAATAAATTAGTAAATAGCTCATTGTATTTCCAAAAACATATAACACTCATATTTATTATTAGTTTAAAAGTTATTCATGAAATTAAAATTCTAAAACGTGACTCAAATAATTCCATTTTATAGAATTCCGGTTAATTCATCGATAAATTTTAAACTAATAACAATAAATTAGAATTTTTACATATTTTTGGAAATGTCATTTACTGCAAAATAAGTTTGAATAAATCTTAATCTGTAATAAAGGAAAATAAAATCTGGAAAGAAATCTGGAATTTCAATCTTAGGTAATCTACAACTCATTGTACAGACTCAGATTAGTTCAACAGTTAATTAAATAAAAATTCTTAGAGCTTACTCTAAAATTCAACTTTAATTTTCAAACTTCGACAACTCTTATGTAGTCGAAATTATAAATGCTGTATTCTATACAGTTATTTAATTATGGAAATTAAAGATCTTGATAACACTTATATAGACAAAATACTAGTAGCTTTACTGCATACTCTTAAGACGTGTTGATATTATAATCGTCAGATCAACAAATAATATATCTTCTTTCCTCTTGTAAATAAGTGATCGAACACAAATACTGGAAGAATATGTGATACTTATAGATCAAGGTGGAAAACAAATAATTATGTTAGGATGAATGTCTTCTTTTACCTCTGCAATGAGTTAATCACAATCACTCAAATCATGATGCTTATACATTAAGCTAAAAAATTCGAAACTCTCATGTATGAAAATATGAACGTGTAACCATCTTCGCGTTAAGGGTCTGTTGGACAGATTACCATTTCTTTAGTGTCACTTCTCCTTCGATTATCTATACCTTCGATTTGACATAAATTCTCATTTTAATTTTAAGAAAAGAAAGTTATGATATCAATAAATAAATTGGCAAGTTTTTTGCTATAAAAAATAATTGTTTTCAAATAAATAAATAACCGATTAAATTGAGGAAGGATTATAAATATATGTGTTCATATAAACACTCAATCCAATTGGAGCATGTGAAAAGGTGGATAGCCTGTGAAAAGGTACAGTCGGGTACAATTAAAACTTTGAATAATTGCGACTGCTGCCACGTTCTGTACATGTAATAGAATGGTATGATGTTCTTACATGACATTATCACATGACAAATGTGCCCATAATATGTAGTAATATCATGTTTGTCTAAAATTATTATGTAATTTAACAAGCTTGTTTCGCATCATGAAAACTTTTTCATTTATTTATGGAAGCTGAGAGCGGATGTACAATCTACTCTACTTAGTAATTCAGTAAATGTATTGCTATCCTTATTTCATTCAAAATCTATGTCCAGGACGATTATATACAATTATATATGAGATTTAAATTCTGTTGATTTACATACATTTAAAAAAAACAGGAACAAATTCTATCATGTAGAACGCAATTTTTTGACGGAAAAACTTGCCGCCCCGTCCTATCATAGATAACGATGTATACCATATTTAAATTATGCAAGGTTAACCAAATTAACTTGTTAATGAAACACCGTTAAAAAATCTCTGAATCGATTTTTCATTCTATATGTATTTATTACTGTCCTTGACGAATTGTTGAAGAATTCAAACTTAATCTTGCAATCATTCTAAGCTCATTTTTGGTTATTTGTATGTATGTTTTACAAACCTCTGTTAGTATTATCGGAAGATTGCAGGAAGTTGATTAAAAATAATTGTAACTATTATTACATATTAAAAAAATGTTATAAAATAAATTTCTATGAGTCTAGTTGGAAAATAAATCAAGTTTAAAAGTTTTAAATTAATATTTATGTAGTTTACAGCTTTTAGTTTCAAATCTTTACTTAATTAAAATCTTTACTTAATTAAAAAATTCCATTGTTTTTTATTATTTGAGGCCATTGGTCTCACAGTTTAATATAATGATTTGAGTATTACGCATTATAGGATAATAGGACGATAAATTAACTATATTAAAAATTTTATGATTTTGATAATTACACTGACATTTAGTTGTTCATCGATTATCTATGATAGGACGGGGCGGCAAGTTTTTCCGTCAAAAAATTGCGTTCTACATGATAGAATTTGTTCCTGTTTTTTTTAAATGTATGTAAATCAACAGAATTTAAATCTCATATATAATTGTATATAATCGTCCTGGACATAGATTTTGAATGAAATAAGGATAGCAATACATTTACTGAATTACTAAGTAGAGTAGATTGTACATCCGCTCTCAGCTTCCATAAATAAATGAAAAAGTTTTCATGATGCGAAACAAGCTTGTTAAATTACATAATAATTTTAGACAAACATGATATTACTACATATTATGGGCACATTTGTCATGTGATAATGTCATGTAAGAACATCATACCATTCTATTACATGTACAGAACGTGGCAGCAGTCGCAATTATTCAAAGTTTTAATTGTACCCGACTGTACCTTTTCACAGGCTATCCACCTTTTCACATGCTCCAATTGGATTGAGTGTTTATATGAACACATATATTTATAATCCTTCCTCAATTTAATCGGTTATTTATTTATTTGAAAACAATTATTTTTTATAGCAAAAAACTTGCCAATTTATTTATTGATATCATAACTTTCTTTTCTTAAAATTAAAATGAGAATTTATGTCAAATCGAAGGTATAGATAATCGAAGGAGAAGTGACACTAAAGAAATGGTAATCTGTCCAACAGACCCTTAACGCGAAGATGGTTACACGTTCATATTTTCATACATGAGAGTTTCGAATTTTTTAGCTTAATGTATAAGCATCATGATTTGAGTGATTGTGATTAACTCATTGCAGAGGTAAAAGAAGACATTCATCCTAACATAATTATTTGTTTTCCAACTTGATCTATAAGTATCACATATTCTTCCAGTATTTGTGTTCGATCACTTATTCACAAGAGGAAAGAAGATATATTATTTGTTGATCTGACGATTATAATATCAACACGTCTTAAGAGTATGCAGTAAAGCTACTAGTATTTTGTCTATATAAGTGTTATCAAGATCTTTAATTTCCATAATTAAATAACTGTATAGAATACAGCATTTATAATTTCGACTACATAAGAGTTGTCGAAGTTTGAAAATTAAAGTTGAATTTTAGAGTAAGCTCTAAGAATTTTTATTTTGTCTGTATGAATGTTAATAAAAGTTTGGTTTTGTCTGCATAAGTGTTATTAAGAGTTTTTTTTACATTAAGGTTATCAAGAGTTGTAAAATTAATCTTTAATTTTTACATGAAGAAACGACCTTATACTTGCCAGCCTTTTACCTTGAAAAGGTTTGTTTGGGGGGGGGGGGGAGAGATTTCACTACTTTTAAAAGGTATATAATATGTAAATTACAGAGAATAGTTAACATCAACTAAATAAGTAATAAATTTAAAATATTAATGTACATTTGCTCATGGATTATTGTAATAATAATAATAATTATTTTTTAGACACTATCTGTAGAGTAAATAGTTTTTTTAGATCATTATTATTTACCAAGAAATCTATCTTTTCCACACCACCCTCCAGGTAAATAGAATAGCGCGTTTTTTCCTTTATTGACACTAAATTTTATGTTAAGTTCCATAATGATTTGTTTCGCAAATATACATCAAAGAAATCTGTACGTCTAAAATTATTGCTAATTAATTAACTGATAACTGCTTTCTCGAAAGCATTTGTACGTTACGTATACTATTGTCATGCAGACCATGAGTGATATAGCATTTTAATATTTATACAAGTTTATATCGTATCCTTTACAATTGTTCAATCTATATTATGGAATAATGAAAATAATATTTAGAATAAAAAGAAGTATATGTAAGTTAATTTCCAATATCCCTATGATTCTTTATGATAGATGTATTATCATTTTTAATGCAACCCACCTAATTCGGTAAACGTTTAGAAAACTGTAATCGAATTCAAACTTTATGAAAACCTGTAAAAAATAATGTCAGTAAAGTTGTGGTATCCCCTGTATGACTTTCACATAAATACTTACACGGTTGACATCATAAATTTAGTGTCAATATTGAATAGTGTCATTTAGCAAACAAGTTATAGTTTATTAAATATATTCTAAATTGAGTTCTATTGAGTTCTATTGAGTTCTATTCTAAATTGAATTGAGTCATTTAGCAAACAAGTTATAGTTTATTAAATATATTCTAAATTTATAGCTTTTAAGGTAAGATGTATTTAAAGCAATCAGCTACTAACGTAGTGTTTATTTATGAACTACAATATATACACTAGAGTGACCTAACCAGGCATGGCCAAAAAATTCCATTCCGTTATGATCTGTTGAATGTATATAGATAATATAAATTGTCAAGCCAGTCACTTAGAGGGATAATCTAAAAATTTTCCAGTTGATACGGCTCAGCAGTTTTGAATTATTGAATTTTGAAATTTCTAATCTCTGATTATCTCAATACTGCTAAACTATACCATCTTCAAAATTCTTATACTATCCCTCTAAGTAGTGGGCTTGAAAACTTGTATGATCTTTTTACCTTTTAGGAAAAGAGACGCTCAACCCACATTCTGGAAACTGCCTGAACTCTGGCATTCTGAAAATTAAAAATAACTATTTTTGAATTGAGCAAATCAATCAGAGGGATAGCATATGAAATTTTAAGTTAATCGTCTAGACCAATTTTTAGCTCTTCGATTTTGAATGCCTTATATGATGATTATTTTGAAATTGGTCTATATGGTAAACTTCAAATTTCTCATGATATCCCTCTGATTGGTATGTTTAACGAAAACTTAGTTATTTTTAATTTTCAGAGTGACCAAAATGCTTCTGTGTGATTCTACGTATAAACCTTTTAAGCCTTAAAAACAAGTGTTCAACTTGATCGATCATCAATATCGAAGACACAAACATTTGAAAAGATAGCTTAACTCATTATAAAAGAACCTGTGAAAGTCCCAGAATATCACAGGTCTTGATTTCTCTGTGAGAAATAAATATAACAGCTCATTTATTAAAAAGCACAAGTTTATTAAAAATGACTTGTTAAAAAAATGTAGGTAAAACAGTGAAATATTAGCGTAATCCAGAGAAATTTTGTTGCACGACATTATAAAAATACTATAGAATATCCGTATACATTCAGTTTTAACATTTACAATAATTAAAATAAACTAATCAAGATTTTATACTTTGAAAAGCGCACCCGGGTGCCATATACTCCATATGTAATAGTTTCAAGGATATTTGACTTATATAAAAGTCAATAAACCATTAATTATAATCAATACATCCATGCTCATTAATCATTTTTATTTAGTTTCATTTAAAAATAAATTTTAAAAAATATTTTTGAAGACAGAGCAAATTAAGCTCTAGCAGAAGGAACTATCTTTCCATCTCTCTCTAATAAATGCATAAATGTACCAAAATTAGACTTTGGAACAATTTAAAAAATTTTTAGGAAATATTGACGGTAATTGAAAAACAAAATAAAACACTTTCTCTAGCTATTCATGAGAATCCCTTTCGACGAATAGCCTGAGAGTCTACCTCCCAGGAGACGATAGGAAAAGTTATAAACTATTCATATATACTTAAACAACTTAGAAACTTTCATGCATGAGCGATGCATATTCTTGACACTTCACTAGCTTCTCACAATAGAAAATAATTTTTTCCTTTTATAAACTGAATATTCTCTGAACCAAGAAAATAAAACACTTTTACTATCTATTCATAAGAATTCTTTTTGACGTACAGCCTCAGAGTCTATCTCCCAGGAGACGATAGGAAAAGTTAACATAAGCACTTCCACAATTGTAGAAACTTTCTTGCGTGGAAGATTGAATATAATCGTAACACTCAACCAACTTGTCACAACACAAGAAAATTATATAAACAGGAAATTCTGTATAAATTTTCTTTGATTCTTGAACCATAAAAATACAACACTGCTTTCACTAGCTTCTCATCAGGATCCCTTTCCACGAATAGCCTGAGAGTCTACCTCCCAGGAGACGATAGGAAAAGTTATGAATTATTCATATACACTTAAACAACTTAGAAACTTTCATGCATGAGCGATGCATATTCTTGACACTTCACTAGCTTCTCACAATACAAGACAATTTTTTCCTTATATAAACTGAATATTCTCTGAACCAAGAAAATAAAACACTTTTACTATCTATTCATAAGAATTCTTTTTGACGTACAGCCTCAGAGTCTATCTCCCAGGAGACGATAGGAAAAGTTAACATAAGCACTTCCACAATTGTAGAAACTTTCTTGCGTGGAAGATTGAATATAATCGTAACACTCAACCAACTTATCACAACACAAGAAAATTATATAAACAGGAAATTCTGTATAAATTTTCTTTGATTCTGGGACGATGAAAATACAACACTTTCACTAGCTTCTCATCAGGATCCCTTTCCACGAATAGCCTGAGAGTCTACCTCCCAGGAGACGATAGGAAAAGTTATGAATTATTCATATACACTTAAACAACTTAGAAACTTTCATGCATGAGCGATGCATATTCTTGACACTTCACTAGCTTCTCACAATACAAGACAATTTTTTCCTTATTCTGAATATTCTCTATGTTAAAACTTTCTTCGATTCTTGAACCAAGACAATAAAACACACTAGCTATTTGTAAGGATCCCTTTCGATGTATAGCCTGAGAGTCTATCTCCCAGGAGACGATAGGAACATTTAATAATTGTTCATAAGCACTTCCACAATTGTAGAAACTTTCTTGCGTGGAAGATTGAATATAATCCTAACACTTAACCAACTTGTCACATCACAAGAAAATTATATAAACTGGAAATTCTGTATAAATTTTCTTTGATTCTTAGATGATGAAAATACAACACTGTCACTAGCTTCTCATCAGGATCCCTTTCGACGAATAGCCTGAGAGTCTACCTCCTTGGAGACGATAGAAAAAATTACACATCCACTTCAAGAATGTAGAAACTTGCTTGAAAGGTGAACCCAGGAGACGATAGAAAAAGTTACATATTCACTTCAACAACGTAAACTTTCTTGAAAGATGAATTCTTAACACTTTACTAGCTGCCACATCACAGAATAGTTATTTCTTTATATAATCTAATAGTAAAAAAACCTGAAAAATAAAAGGATATATTTTAACAAAGAATCAGGTCATGAATCTTTCATGTATTGTATATTTAAAAAAAAAAGTACAACTAAATACTTATCTAATTTGAGGCTATTAGTCTTGTTTGTGAAAATTTTTCATAATTATATCTGTCAGTTTTTAAATATTTCATCAAACCCAGCTTTATAAATTGCATATTATGTTGAAAATAAAATCACTTTGGTACTTTATTTTGTACAATACTTATTTTTCTTTAACACTGCATATGTGTTATTGTATTGAAAAATCAAAAAATGTGAATACACTATCGTCTGCTCTTCTGTACACTTGATGAACTGTATAGATGCAAGCAATAGTATACGTAGAGCTGACGTCACGAACTATGACGTACTTCCGGGGAGAACATTTTTCGCCACGGGAGAAGAATTTTCGCGTTGAAGAATTCGTGACCCCGAACCTTCATTTCATAATATCTTTTGATAGAAGCCATTTCACAATATATGATCCTGAAGTGATTTTGCTAGTTTTATTCCAAGCTTTCATTTGAGTGCTCATAAGTGAGAAACAAAGCTCTTAATGCGAAGAAAACCGAATGTCACATCTCCAACAGGGCCTATGAGACGTATATAGGGTCTGGCTATAGCGCCCGACGGCGGCGTATGTACTGACGTACCTTATACTTGCCATCGAGGCGCTACCGCGCCCCTTGATGACTGATAATTTTAACATCATACTTGCTGTCGATTGTAGTGCTGCTGTAAACATTTTAGACGCATGCACACTGTATGAGCCAATCATGTAGCCATTAATCTTATCCGGCATGCACCAAAAATATTCATTTAAATTTTAAGCTGGGACATGATATAACATTACACACTCTGCATTATTATAATTTAACGACCCTATTGGAAAATTGAGTTTTTAGAGATAATTTTGGAGCAAACAAATTTTTTTTGGCCATGATTTAGGATTAAGATTAATTTTACTTTCGGAAGTCTAGAAACTTCTTTTAACACTAAATATATACTAAAAACGCAATTTTATAATGATTGATTTTGTATTCAATTGCGATGGTATTGAATTGCATTTTTATATGTTTAGTCTGAAAATAAGTTTCTGGACCTTCGAAAATAAAATTAGGCGCATAGCAGAATTCACAATCTTAATACTACATATTGGCCAAAAAGAATTTTCCAACAGGGAACTGGTTAAATAATTAAAAATTCATTTCACTCAACAAAGAAATACTTAAGAAATAAAAGAAACACAATTTACAAGTATGTCTTAAAATAATCTGTATTTTACCACCTGCACTTCTAGTAGAAACGTTAAAATACTTTAAATTACTACTTTAACTCACTGAAAAATTCTATTTAGTTCTAAAAAAGTCAATGTATAATTTAACAATACAAAATGTGATATAGACATGAGTTTTTCTCAAGTAAATTACTTATTATTCTGACAATTTTCAAGTTTTAACAATGCTAGTATAACCTAAAAATGGTCTGAGTAAAAGGCAGGAGATTCTATAGCTATCGATGTAACAATATTTGTTAATAAATAAACGATTTAAAAACCTATCATAAATTAACTATGCACTTATACACCAAAGCGACTAGTACTTCTTCTTATTTTCAAAAGAATTCTGAATATACATTAGTTATTTTAAATCGACTCAATGTGTGCTACATATTGTTGAGTAACCAAGACTTACAGATTACTTTATAATCCCCAATACACAACACTAATGTATCTAAAACTAATGTATCAAACATTGGATGCCATGGTCACATAATATTATATGGAAGAGATACTTGCAGTATATAAAGAGCTCCAGTAATTTAGCCAGGTACTCATCCAGCTCTAATACACACTAAATGAGAAAAATTAAAAAATTCTAAATCATGACAATTACTTCTTTGATTTAATATTTTAATATAATTTTAGTTTTCATACATGCAGAAACTCATAAGTATGTATGTTTAAAGAATAGGTGGGGTAAAGTAATCCGCGGCTTTACGTCTATAATAAAGTATACTCGCTAAGAGAGAAAGGCGTGCTCTATGCAATCTCTGGCGCCATATTGAGGAAAGAGGGCAGCGCCATGTTGGTCTGTGGAGTAAGTATGCTGCGTTCTGCATTGTTTAGCGCTGCATGGCTGCGTACGTGTATATGTGCACAACTTTCTGCAATAATAGTTCAGCATGCATGCACTTATGCACCCTACAAACCTTTTTATCAACACGTACTTGAATAATTAAACTGAAAGTCAACTTTATGTCAAATTCAAGTTAAATCGACTGTAATGAATACATTCACTTTATAGACTAGATTTGAATAAGAAAATATAGTATCATTATTTGTGATAGCATTACATAAATAGTAATATTTAAATACATTTTACATATTTATTAAATTTTAAACAATAAATATACTACTTTGAAACAAAGAAATGATGCACAAGACTAATTTCTGTAACATGAAGTTTGCAACGCTCTGCATTTATGAGTACTTGTAAGATCCAAGAATCATGAAATACTCTTGCATCCTTTCGATCAAAGTAAAACATGCTGGATTTGACTGTGTATGTTTATACGATTTCCCGCGCGTTTCACTGCTGTAATAAAACAACACAGTGAATAATAATAAATAATATTGTAGCGAATAATAAATAATATTGTAGCGAATAATAAATAATATTGTAATTATTTTACTTTTTCTTATAAGTTTTCTGGAGTTATTGTTCGTTTAATATTTTTAATAGAATTATTATCATAAAATCAGTGTATTTATAGTCAGCTTGCAGTATCTATGTACTTAAAGTAAGTAGCAATATAGTAACTATAAAATATAATCCTTCAAATTGATTCTGATAAACACAAAATATGAATTTAATGTCAAAAAATAGTAAGCAGAATTTTCTAAAAAGATAAAAGTCTATGTTCATCTTTGCTGTTTCTATCATAAGGTTAAAATCATGAATAAGTTGCAAATAAAAAAAAATTTTGATTAAGAGTAGAACGGATATAATCTCTTTAAACATTATTTTTGTACTTTATGTTGCTATATATCGTTGTTGGAAATATACATACTTTTTGCTATAAAAAAATAATGACTTTATTTCAGCTAATTCATATCAAGTCATGGACCGGTACCTACTGCAAAGATCAGATTCTAACATAAAAACACCAAAATCTACCAAATATTGGAGAAGACAAAGACAAAGAAATGTAGGCGATAATTCTTCGGATTCTAGTATTGAGAATGAGAGGTGGCGTAACAACTATGCAGTAAGTAATTTATAGATTATGAATAAAAATATTAAAATGAAGAATTTCGATTTTAGCTTAATGTCAATGTTATAGTTTTTTTATTTCAAGTTACCTAAAGCTATCTCTTTTTTTCCTTTTATTAGTAGTAAAAATTTTTTCGTACTGCCACTTTTGCTTTTGTTGTTTAGAGATAAAGTTTGAGTCTTGAATCGATAGTATTTTCTTTGGGCCTAGGGTTATAATTCTTATGTTAAATGCAGAAGTTATAAGTACACTTTGACCGTATGATTCGTCGAACCATGCTTATGCACAAGCTATTATACTAGCAGAAAAGCTTTACATGTGAGATTAGGAAGTTATTCAAATGTAAAGGCTTGAGTCTCTATCATTTTCATTTGCGTAACACTAATTTTTACGGTATCATACAATTTGGAATGTTTTTTGATCAACTATGTACTTCACACTTCAAATGAAGGCATTGATATGTATTCATGAAAAAATTAATAATATTCCAAGGACTTTTTGTATCAAGCTGAAATTATGTTTTTTATTGCAGTATGTTAATGTTCTTTTTATTTTTACTTATTGTGTTTTAACTTACTTTGCACTAAGAATGTTTTATCTTTTTAAATAATATAAGAATGATTTATCTAATGATATTCAAATCAGGACCAACGACTGATACCCAGATCTCAGAATACATGTCGTATGAAGCAAGAAATAAAGGCATTCAAGCCATTGAAGTTAAGTTTAAAAATTTAAGTAACCAGTATTTTATGTTGTGAAGGGTGCTTCTTTCATTGGTTGAAATTCAGTTTCTACTAGTTATTGTTCGTAACCATGTATGTTGGCTTCGACATAGATTTTTACATTAACCATATTATTTCAGACCAACAAATGGATCTAGAAATCTAAGACAAATTTGAAAATGTTCTAATACCTGTTATTCTCAAATAAACACATGAAGTTTCATTTGGATGCTTAGAATATTTTTGACAGAAAAATAATTTAATTTTTCAATTGTCGTGGTACATTTTATTATAAAAAATTTTTCTAAGCATCGAAATAAAAATCCATAGATTCATATGAGAATGACAGGTATTTAAAACGTTTTCCAATTTCTTCCAGGTCTCTAGACGTATTTGTTAGTCGGAAAACCTACAAAGATGTGCAAAAGTCTGTATCGAAGCCAACGGATATAGCTACAAACAGTAACTAGGTCTATGAAGGTTCAAATGAGACTATGGGGACTTAAATTAAAATAATATGTAATGAAAAAAAAAAACTGAAAAAAATTCTGAAACCGTGCTGTATAATTCATTACATTTTTGTATAGATATTTTCTCAGATTTTTTCAGGATGTTTTTCGAAATTTAGATTTTCCAAATTTTCGGGAAATCAAAAATTATAAAAAAGTATTCTTTGACTAGTTCTAAGGATTTTTATAATGAAATTTTTATAAAAGTGCACAGTTTTCGAGAAAAAAATCTGTGATTATAAAAATAAAAAATTTTCATATAGACACCATTTTGTTGGGAAAAAAAATTTTTGGTGCTAAAACCGCCGAGTAGTCTTGCAATATATGCCTCCATGGTCTACATATGACTTATATGCATAGAAAAATGTAAAGCGGTCGAAAAATTGATTGAAAAAAATGTTTTTAAAACGTGCGTTTTTTCATTATTTTTGGTTTTTATATGATAAAATTAAATTTTGGAAATTAAATTTAAACTATATCATTGGAAAGAGCACCCTTTTTTACATAGGCTACAGCTGTTCCAGAATTTTTCCGCATGAATTCATTACATGGTGACGATTTAAACTTAGATGTCAAAATCGACCGTTCTGAGCGGTTATGGGTTATTAAACGAAATGGTGTCCTATAATATCTTGGAAATAGTAAAAGAATACGTTACAATTTTCGTAGAAAGATACAACACTTGATTTTTTTGAAAGCCTCGAAATGGAAATTTCGAAATACATCTTCAAAAAAAACTTTATAAAACTAGCGCGCCACACTCGGCCTTTTCGCCCGAAGGGCCAAAAAGACCTCAGTGGCTTGCTGCTTTGCATCGCAAAGTGATGCAAGGCATGCTTCATGCTTTGCGTTTAAGGCACAACCGACTGACGCTCGCGCTTCATGCTCACCCGATCTGCCAAAAATACGTTTTCCGAAAATCTAAAAAATGTCCACATATTTTTTGTATAATATGGGATCGAACCCAAAATTATTCTGTTACGATATCACCATAGGGAGAGTTTATAAAAAAAAAATTTGGATCGATTGAAGCTGATTTCGCAGAGATAATCATGACCAACTAAGTTTTTCTTTAAAAAATTCAGTTTTTCAGTTTTAAAATGCGTTGAATCATTCTAAGCGTATAATAATTCTGGTCAAAAATTGTATTTTTAAAATATCTACATCTTCTATATTCTACATTTTTATGCAAAACGTATACCTGAACAGTTTTATTATGAAAAACGAATTATTTTAAGGTTAAAATTTGATTTTAGTTGGTTAACTTCTATTCTAAGCATTTTCCAGTGTTCATGTCAATAGGAAAAAGTTGTATTTTTTTGAGGTCTACAACATTTCCATTAAACTTTTTTGTATAAAATGCTTAGAATTTGAGTTGTGTGCAAAAAACCGTTTTTCAAAAATCTAAGAAATTTTTTGTGTATACGAAATCGAGCCCAATTTTATTAGTCTGTCACTATAGTTAAAATTACATGTAAAATTAAGCATAAAGAGCTCCCATTTAAAAAATTGGCCGGTAATCGCAAAAGTAAAAAAAATGTTGTTTTGTATATGTAAGAGCTACACTTTCGTAAATTTTCAGCACGATTTATGGAAAATTAGATGAGATATCGCAGGTTACAATTTTTGGGATAAAACTGTAAGGCATTCCCGCGTTGCGGTCGTTCCTACAAATGAAAGCATTCAAATAATAGTTGTTTGTTTATAATTTAATAATACTCGAAAATATTTGAAATAATCAAAGTCGATTTTTTTTGAAAATTTTCAAGAATCGTTTCTCTTTTTAAAGTTATTTTTAACTTGATTGCAAAGTTAATTCTATAAAATAATTTATCAACTAATTAAAATAAATAGTTTTAGAATTAATCAAATCTCTTAATGAAAGTACAGTTTAGCTTGGTTTATCTTTTTCTTTAAAAAACCTCTACACAGGTATGCCTGTACCTGAAGAGCTCATGAACCAATTGTTGATTCTGCTATGCATAAAATTAAAAAAGTCTTTTTCTCGATTTATTGTTACAAAAAGACTTGCGCTCTGCTTACATGCACATCTTTTCTGCTATTATATTAGGATAAAATGTTAGATTAACATCAGTGCGCTAGTGCGCTTCGTGCATTCTAACCTCAAACTACCGCATTCACGGGAAACACATGACATGAACCGTGATACATTAACATATATAGCTTTTGTCATGACTTTTTATCAGTGGGATAGTATGGATTTAGAATAAAAATTAGTTTTTTTTATTGTTTTATGATAAAGCTTAATTTTAGAAACTTAATTTCTACTATTAAACAGAGCATCCTTAAAAACGTATGAGTGGTTTCCTGAATACTTTCCATGCGAATTCATTATATGGTAAAAATTTAAACTTAGGTGTCGAAGTCTGTCTCGATATTAATGGGTTGATAACATCATTTTTTAAATGTTTAATAAATACTGTTTAATACTATTATTATTAATTATAATAATTAAAATATTATTCATGGAAAATTCAAATAATTTAAAAAATAGTCTTGGATGGAAAAAAATAACGTCATTAAATGACTGGTTTCAATTGGAAGTGTCATGCAATTTGAACTAAAAAAAAAATTTTCTCTTCTCGTTACTAAATATTTTATAATTTTTTTTAAGTTAAGTAATTTATTGTCTTCTTACAGGTTGTTAAAAATATATTACAAGAAGCAAAAAATTCTTCAGGAGATGAATCTTCTTTGTCAGCAAGAAGTTTTCAATCTGGATCAATTACAGAATCGAATTCATTACACGATTCTCATATTTCCGATATTCATTCCGATGATAGAATATCCGTTGATGGATGTTCCAGTTATAATTCTGAAGATGAATTTGAGGTAAGCATGTTTTAAAAATTACGTTTGTAGATAAGGGGTAAATCTTGGCTTAAATAAAAAAAAGAATTTGTTATGGTATCGCAAAAAACTTTTCTAACAATAAGCGAATAGCCTATTTGAAAAATATAAATTGTAAGTAATTGGTCATTAGTTGTTAATATTTGTAATTATTCTGAATATTACACACATACAAATTTTACATGCAGTAACATACATTTTACCTCATTTTTTTATTCTTACAAAAGTTTTATTAAGAATATCACATATTCTTGAAAATTAGCCAACACGTAAAATATTCAAAAAATGATTTTTTTCAACAATTCAAACAAAATACAACATTTGTTGGCAATTTCTTTAACTCATACATTCTTGTACTTCATAAAAAAGATCTTAAAAACCCTGGTAAATCGCTTATTCTCCTTTTAATTCCTTAAAAAATTAGGCTAGATTTCGTTTATTTCTCTTTAATTTTTTTCTCACCCTTAAATAATGAAACCCAGTATATAGAATATTTAGCTTATCACCCTAGTGGAAATCTATATCATTTAAAGGCGACTAAAGAACTTGTTTCATTAGTAATGTTCAAAAAGTGAAGCAATTGTTTTTCTCATGATGAAGCGCATTTTCGAACATTTCTTAGCCGTTTCTAAGAATGAAAATATTATCATAATAAGATATTTTCAAGTTTGTAAAAATAGATTGTAGTGAATAAGAAAACCTATAAAAGATATCCAGATATTAATGGTTATGAAAACGCCATTGAACATGCACTGTTGAAAGTAACGACGTCATGGGACGACATCATTTAAAGAAGTCATTTATGATGTCAGGTGTAATAAACTGCGAAAAGCTCAAAATAAAATTTTTATATAACTTCAATCTATCTTGTATCTAAAATAGTCACCCCAAAAAAGGTTTCCTAGTGACGCACTTATCATAAATCGGCGGCGAAATGGCTCCAACGGCGGATAGACTGACTTCTTTCCATTGAAATGATGTCTTTTTTATACAAAATGACGTCATTTCGAAGAAAAGATGTCATTTTATATAAAAAAAGTCGTCATTTTGATGAAAAGATGTAATTTTATATAAAAAAGACGTCATTTCGCAGAAAAGACGTCATTCCATCCGGCGTTGGAGCCATTTCGGGAAGAAAAAGACGTCATTAGATGCGTTGCCGGGGCCGTTTCGGGAAGTAAAAGTCATCATTTTGTATAAAAAAAACGTCATGTCCATGAAAAGGACATCCGATCCAGCGTCAGAGCCGTTTCAGGAAGCAAAAGACGTCTCTTCGATGAAAAGACGTCATTGCATCCGCCGTCGGAGCCATTTCGGGAAAGAAAATACGGTATTTTGATAAAAAATGATATAATAAATGTTCCAGATAGTGACACGCCTGATGTCATAAATGACGTCTTCAAATTACGTCATCCCATGACATCATTATTTTGAACAGGGTGCAAATCGAAAAATTGAAAAAATAAATTAATTATAAGTATCTTCGCAATCGTAATATTTACAACTTTAAACGTTTGTTTATTGAATACATTGTATTGAAACTGATTAAAATATGTACACTCTTTGCATTCAGTGCATAATATAAGTAGTAAATGCTCTAATAATGTTAAAAAAAGTGTATAATTGAAAGCTAGGAACCAAGCATTGGTCATATTCATTTCCTAGTTCAGAAGCCATTTTAGATGATTGGATTTCTACCAGGGTACGGGTATGATTAATTACAATACGATGAGTAATAATAATAATTATTCAGGATCCACGAAGAGATGCATTTCAACAATTAATTTATGAGCAAGATGATGAATTCGCAAGTGAAGAAGAATTTATTAATCAGCAAAATCACTTTGAGGACCTCATAAATGAAGTACAAGATGCATTACCAGAAATGCTTCTTGATGATGAAGATGGAGATGTATTGAACGTGCGAGTAAACGTATCGAAAGCCGAAATTCTTTTGGCAGTCTTAAAGTTTTCGTTAGTTTATAATTTACCGCAATCAGCTATAGCTGATCTATTTAAAATGTTAAATATATTTTTTAGTACGTCAGTTTTACCTGCTTCACGTTATCTAATTGATAAATTATTCAATTCTGAAAATAATACTGAATATCATGCTCTATGCCCAAACTGCATGGGTTATGTTAAGCAATTTAATAGAGAACAAGATTTTAGTGCACGTTGTGATCCTTGCAATTTAGTTTTTACTTTAAAAAGTCCTAATTACAAAGATTTTTTTACAATTATGAATCCACAACAAGAAATAAATCATTATTTAGAACAAAACTGGTCTTACTACGAGTCAATCGTTGAAGCACGAGCAGCTGATACTGTCAATATTCATGAGTTTCATAATGGCACATTTTACAAGAAATTAAGAGATTCCTTACCGGACGATAGGAAAGATAATTTCATTACTGCGACTTTTAATAGTGACGGCTCACCAGTATTTGAAAGCTCTGCTTTTTCTATTTGGCCAATTCAAATTATAATAAACGAGTTACCTTTTAAAATCAGAACTACAAAATCGATCATTTGCGGTTTATGGTATGGTAAAAATAAGCCAAATATGAATATTTTTCTGGAAAATTTTGTAAATCGCATGAATTTATTATCAAATGATGGGTTTACTTGTAAAATTAATAATGAACTCCGCAGGATTTATTTATATGCCATATGTTCAGTAGTCGATACTGTTGCACGGGCGCCTATGCAAGGGCTTACACAATTTAATGGATACTTCGGTTGCAACTGGTGTTTACACCCTGGATATTATGTTGCCACTGGCAAAGGTGGTAGTGTAAAATATATTTTACTAGAAGAGATAATCAATGATAGAAACGAAATTGATTCACTAAGACATATCGATGAATCTGTTGAGTCGGGACGATCCGTATATGGTTTTACAAAAAGATCAGTTTTAACTTCTTTAAATAATTTCAATATAATCTTCGGTTTCGTTCCGGATCCAATGCATTTAATAGATTTAGGTGTAGCGAAACAATTTATTAAGTATTGGTTCGATACCAAGAACATGCCCTATTCTTTAACTAATGAAGAAATCAACTTAATTGATAATTTTTTAAAAAATTTAAAAGTCCCTAGTAAGGCTGTTAGATACTCACGCTCAATTAAAGATAGGAAATTTTGGAAAGCTAAGGAACTGCAAAATTGGGTTCTCTACTACAGTATAATTGCACTTATGATGATTCCAAGAATGCGATGTTATGTTGAACATTGGGCACGTTTAGTTCGAGCATATTACATCCTTATGCAAAATGACATTACAATACAACAAATACATCAAGCTAACAATTTGTTAAACGAATTTGTAGGATTAATAGAATATTATTACTCAACAAATGCCATGACGTTTAACGTGCATCAACTACTTCACTTAACACAATCCGTTATAAATTGGGGTCCGTTGCATTGCCATTCTGGATACGGATTTGAAAATGGTAATGGCAAAATTGTAAAACAAGTGCAAGCTGCTAATGGTGTAATTTATCAAATAAACAGAATTATTGGTATAAAAAGTTCTGATCTAGTATTGCAAAATTTCATATTACAAAATAATCCTGACTCAGAAATAATAGATTATGTTAGATACTTGGAAACTAGAATGTGTGTGAAAGTTTTTAAAACTGATATTGCAAGATATTTTGGAAAAGTTTCCTTACCTAAACGCAGGTGGATAAGAGAACTAAATCTTTCGGAATCATCTGTTGTATATAAAAAATTAGTAAAGAATGAATGTTCATACGTATCTTGTAACAAAGTAAGACTACGTTCAAATAATTCATTTGCAATGACTGTCGATAATGAATTTGTACAAATTCTTTTCTTTATTGTAGATCGTTTAAATGCGAGAGAATATACTGTATGTAAAAATGTTAGTGTATCAGATGTATTCGATGAAAATATTGTTGATGAATTTCAAATAAAACGTATAGATAGTATTAGGCAACATTTGATATCTATAGAAACTGCTACGTTAGATAGAATATGTGTTTATATGAATTTCAATGATAAATCTTACTTGTGTGCAGTGCCAAACATATATTCCTATTAAATTCATAATAATCTTTATTATATACAATTTCAATGAAAAATAACCTAAGCATAATAGCGTAATCGACAATAATATTTTAATAATGTCACTACAAAGTTACAAGTTATATGTCAAATATTTTATATTTTTCTATCGAATAAATTATAATGTTCCTGAAAATATTAATCATTTTTCTTAACATTACATGATTTTCTTGTAGTTCAAATTAGTTGATAATGACGTTATTCAGTACAAAAAACATTCCATGAGAAATGACGTCATTAGCAACAATGACGGTATTGCTCATTTTCATATTTATTCAAAAAATAACCTTGTATTGAGTTCGTTATAAATAACATCAATAAAAACCAATGTCACACTGCAAGCCGGATGTCTCAGATGCATAAAATAACGTTATTTACGATTGAAAATTGATAAAAAATGACGTTATTACTCGCTCTCGTAGTTATTGAAAAAATAACGTTATATTGGGTAAGTAATATATCTTCAAAAATAACGTCATTGTCCAAGCCAGATGTCCCAACCCAAAAGCATAAAATAACGTTATTTTACGATTTAAATTTAATTGAAAATGACGTTATTGCTCGTTCCCGTAGTTATTAAAAAAATAACGTTATATTGGGTTATATTGGGTAAGTAATAAATGTTCAAAAATAACGTCATTGTCCAAGCTCGATGTCTCAATCCAAAACCATAAAATAACGTTATTTTACGATTTAAATATAATCTAAAATGACGTTATTACTTGTTCTCGTAGTTATTCAAAAAATAACGTCATTGTCCAAGCTCGATGTCTCAATCCAAAACCATAAAATAACGTTATTTTACGATTTAAATATAATCGAAAATGACGTTATGGTTTGTTCTCGTAGTTATTCAAAAAATAACGTCATTGTCCAAGCCGGATGTCTCAATCCAAAAGCATAAAATAACGTTATTTTACGATTTAAATCTAATCGAAAATGACGTTATTGTTTGATCTCGTAGTTATTAAAAAAATAACGTTATTTTCCAAGCCGGATGTCTCAAATGCATAAAATAACGTTATTTTACGATTTAAATGTAATCGAAAATGACGTTATTTTAAGTTACCAATCATTCCCCTGGATGCAAATAACGTTAATTTACGTTAAATGACGTCACAAAATAACGTCATAAAAGGTCCGAAATTGTAGCATCACCCATAACGTTATTTAACGTTACGAAATGACGTTATGAAATGACGTTATGAAATGACGTTATTATTTTCAATAGGGAACCGCCCACTCCCTGATTGCAACGAGCTACCCTGTGTTATTGACCAGGCGAGCTGTCCCCAAAACTGTTCCCAAGCAGACTATGGAGGAAGGATAATTGGGTGTAAATAAAACAATTTATTTTATTAAAAAACAGATCTGCAATTTATTTTATACTACAAACATAGCTTTTAAAAATGTTTATAGCCTTCTCGGCCGGGACAAGAATGTTTATTCGTTGAGAAGATACTAGTACACTTTTTCCAAACAGATTCTTTCGTTTTTTTATCGGTAGTAGATTTATCCAACTTATCATAACCATGCTTTTCGGGCACGGAGTTTATATTGCTAGAATACTTATCCATGCTTATTTAATTCAAGTAATAGTTTGTTTATTGTCTCAATATTAATGGTAAGTGTCCTTAGCTTTTCATCAATTTCATCTCTGTGTAACTCAACTATTTCATCTAATTTAGATATTTCAGTTTTTAAATCAGATTTTATAGTTTGAGTAACACTGTGCAGAGTGTTTAAATTTATAGCGTCGTTTAGTTCTTTAGCATGTGCTACATTGCCACAATTTCTTGTGTTCTAAACTATACTGACTATCAGGAGTGAGTTCATATCCAATGCCAGGTGGTCCTTTTAAGGTATACAAATGTCTTCCAAACAAGTCAACGCTCATCTTTGAAATTAATTAAATCAGTGTTGGTGCCTTTACTCGGATGGCTTCTATAACTTGAGAATGAATCTTGAAAACCAGAGTTTTGTGTTTTTGAATCTTTCTGAGTATTTGTCGCTGTTTCTTGATATAAACCGAAGTTTTTTCATTCAATTGTTCGGACTCGATGAGAAATTGATGTTCCTCTCCTCCTTTTCCGCTGAAGAGAAGCTTTTCTTCCACTTATCCATATCGCATGTTTCAGCTATTAATAAACGACTGACAATTTCATTGTGAATCATCACATATTTATAGTCAACGTCTTGGGGTGGGGGGAATATTATATTTTTTTCTTTATTTCCACAACTATATCAGAATTTTCTACAGCCTTATAATACTTCCATTGAGTTGATTTACCATCATCTTTCTTTTTCTCATTGCTCGAATTGTTGTTGCTGCTGCTATTTTTGACCCATGGCTGACTAACTAACTAGTTTTTTATCATACAAGCTTTATATATATTTTCATACAAGTTTCTTTACATCACCGACTATAGGATTATACGTTACAATACGATCGTGCAAAATTAAACAATTCGCTGTTGTATTCGCAGGTACATTATTTTTACATTCAAATTCAAGACGAACGTCTACAGCTGCCTGTTTAATAGTCTCGTTTTGTTTGCAACAATCAATGACTATGAGAGGTGCAAACTCTTTAAAATCTGTCTTACTTAAAAGCGGGTCTGTTATAGCACTTTCAGTCTAGTATGCATTTTGAAATTTTGTGTACATATCATAAAGTAAAGCATACTGATTATTTGAAATATCAAGATTGAGATTTCCGTATGGATAACTCTGAGAGTTGAGAAAGAGTTTTACATTACTAATATTACAATGATCAAATAAGCTGGCATTAATTGTTTTGCTTGCTTTTCTCGCTGTTTGGAAGCCAAGAATAATAAAGCGTGGTTTCTTCTCCAATTGATTTGATGTTTCTACTGTCCAAACATGTTGCCTCGTTGTCGGAAGAACCGGATACTCGTACAGCTCCCATGAACGGAAACTCATAGGAATTGGTACATCTTTTTGAAATGAAGTTGAATAGTTTATTTTTCTTCGATCTGATAGTACGACGTAGGCTAATGCCACTCTAATACGAGCGAGCTCAATTTAAAGTTTTCGTAGGAAGCTGCTGCTCCCGCTGCTGATGTAGATATTTGCAGAACAGCATTCAAATCACTTCTCGATCTTGTAAGAATAAGTTCATGTTTCACATTTACTACAATTTTCTGATAATGTTCAGCAAAACCAAAAATCAATGATAGAGGAATTGTGACATCAAAGTTTCCATTAGCATCGGTTATTTTTCCTAATTCTGAAATGTTGGTCTAGCTCGAATTTTCAAGATGTTTAAGCTGACTAGGTGAGAAAGAGGTGTAGCCTTTCATCAAGGTTGTTATAGCAACGTTCTTACAGCGATCAATTTCAATCGCATTCATCTCGTATCGGATTTCCTCGAAAAGATGACTGATGGCATTGTTTACAAATTGAGTATTTGTTAGAGCACTACCATCCGCTTTGGTAATTTTACCAGAAATATGTAGAGAACTTTTGGATGGTAGTACACACAAATCTTGATGCTGAATTGCTATTCGAATTTCATCACTCTGATTGAATGCGTGTGAGGTGTATGGCTGATGAGCATGCACCTCATAATGTGAAACAGACTCATCAAAGATGACTGGAGCTTGTACATTAATAACTTCCTCCATCTTTCCTCACACAACAAATAAATGTACAAGTTATTTTTTCAATATTTTTTTCTTCCCTGTCTTCTTCTACCACGCTGTTGAACTGTGAGACCAAGAATTCGAAGAAACTGTTGATTGTGTTGTGTTAGTCGTTTGATTGCTCGTTGCGGACTGACTATCTGCTGACATACTGCGCCGCTAATATATCGG
>JACCIB010000758.1:0-89754 GCA_018906965.1 Philotrypesis tridentata | reverse complement strand
CGCCCTGCAACGCTGCAGCGTCTCATGGACGCCCTATTTGGCCCTGCCGTAGCCCCATTTGTGTTTGGGTATCTCGACGATGTCGTCATAGCCACAGAGTCCGTCGAAGAACATAAACATTGGACTAAACACGTGTTGAAAGTACTGGTAGACGCAGGTTTGACGATCAATCCGAAAAAGTGCAACTTCTGTGTAGGAGAAATTAAGTACCTGGGGTACATCCTCGACAAAGAAGGGCTACGCCCTGACCCCGAGAAAATAGCACCGATATTGCAGTACCCTGTGCCTAAAACACCTACACAAGTCCGCCGATTGTTGGGCCTATTTGGATGGTACGACAAGTTTGTGAAAGACGCATCCGACTTAAAAGCGCCTCTCACAGCGTTACTCCATAAAAGCCGAACATGGTCATGGGAAGAGGATCAGCAGGAGGCCTTCCAAAGTATCAAAAATGCCTTAGCCTCAGCCCCGGTATTAGCGAGACCGGATTTCACGAAGCCTTTCTGCATACAGTGCGATGCGAGCAACATCGCGGTTGGGGCCGTTCTCACTCAAGAATTTGACGATGGAGAACACCCAATAGTGTTTGTGAGTCGAATGTTAACCAAGGCGGAGCGAAATTACACCACCACCGAGCGAGAATGTCTAGGTTTGATCTGGGCCATTAAGAAACTGAGACCGTACGTCGAAGGATATCACTTTACGGTAATTACCGACCACAGCGCGCTCAAGTGGCTCAGAAATTTAAAAGAGCCGACGGGGAGGTTAGCCCGATGGGTTGCGGAGATACAGCAGTGGGACTTCGCGATTGAACACCGCCCGGGGAAAGAACACCAAGTACCCGATGCCCTATCGCGTATGTTTGAAGCCGAGGTAGCCGCCCTGGGAGAGACAGTTGACAGTTGGTATCTCCGCCGTAGAGCTGATGTCCTAGAAAATCCCAAAAGGTTCCCAGAATGGCGGGTGATCGACGGAAGACTTTACCGGTATAAAATAGATCCGATAATAGAGCCTATCACGCGAGGGGAAGATGGGTGGAAGCTTGTAGTCCCCGAGGAGGAGAAGGAGAGCGTACTTTCGACTGCCCATGACGCCGCAAACTCTGGGCACATGGGGATCGACAAAACGTACGACCGCCTAGCCCGAGAATATTTCTGGCCAGGCATGTATAGGGACGCATACCGATACGTAAACTCCTGTCTCTCGTGTCAGCAGTATAAAGTTAGCCAACAGGGGCCCCAGGGATTAATGGGGAGAAGGATAGTTGAAGAGCCCTGGACAGTGGTAGCAGCCGACATGATGGAGTCCCCTAGAAGCAAAAGCCAAAACAAATATCTGCTAGTCTTCGAAGATCTCTTCTCGCGGTGGATCGAGGTCAAGCCACTAAAAAAGGCAGATGGAAAAGCCGTATTACAAGCATTCGAAGAACTGATTCTCTTCCGATGGGAAACTCCCGAATACCTCTTGACCGATAATGGGACGGAATTTGTTAACAAAACCCTCACCCCCGCCTTAGCCGAATACGGTGTCGTGCATATCACGACCTCCCCGTATCACGCCCAAGCCAACCCGATGGAGAGAATTAATAGAACCCTAAAAACCATGATCGCGATGTACGTAGAGTGTCACCAGGACTGGGACAAACGGTTACATGAGCTGAGACACGCGATCAACACAGCAAACCAGGCCACGCTTAGAACTTCACCGGCCTTCCTTAATTTCGGTCGCCATCCCACCCCGGTAGGGAGCTTACGACGGAAAAAGGAGATGGAGGGTAGCCCAAGCGTGGATGTAGGAAAGCCAGAAGAGTGGTCGGAAAGGATGAAGAAGTTAGATGCCCTGCGCGAACTCGTAGCCAAGTTTATCGATAGGGAAAGGGAGAGACAGAGCCGAGCGTATAACAAGGGGCGTAAATTTGCAGAGTTTTCAGAGGGAGACCTGATATTACGGAAAGCGCATCCGCTATCGAATGCAGCAGCGCACTTCGCAGCTAAGCTCGCGCCGAAATACGAGGGCCCCTTTAAAATAATAAAGAAGATATCACCCCTTGTATATGAACTGGAAACGGAGGGCGGAAAGGGGCGGAAGATAGCCAAAGTCCATGTTAGTGATTTACGGAAGTACATCCCACCGCGTCCTGGCTACCTCCCTATTCCTAACCCGAACCCCCGTGATGTATCCAAAAAGTAGTATTAGCAGGTGCCGTCAGTGCCAGATGTTTATGTGAAGTAACGCATGTAAGTAACAAGGTGATGGAAAACTGTGCTGTCCTAAGAATATCCGCGAACCCGTAATAAAATAAGATTGATTATAGGATGAGTGACTACAACCCCCATAGTGCCACCTGCGACGGAGGAATGGAGGAAGAGCAGCGTCTGAGGGAGGAGCTCCTCCGACAGACGGCTGCTCGCCGAGCTGCCCGCGAAAGGGAGCCGCTCCAGGAGACCGCCGAGGCCATGGGGGGTGAAGAAGTGCCGGCCACCCGTCCCGCACCCCTAGGGCAGGACGCCTCAGACGATGAGGCAGCCCTTGTGGGACCGGACGACCCGGAGGGAGACCTGCAGTGCTGCGTCTCCCTGGAGGAGGAGGCCGACCTCCTGCGGGAGTCGGAAGAACCCGCCGCCCCGATGACGACCCTCGAGCCGCTACCACCCACTAGGGATTATACCTTAGAGGGAGCAAGGCCCAAGGAGCCGCGACGGGGCCCCCGCGCTGTCGACATCCCTCCGCGCATCGCCAACGCCGCCCCCTCTACACCGGGACTGGCACCGGAGACTCCCCCCTGCACGGCCGGAGAGCCTATTCCCGGTACGGGGGATAGTCTCCAACGAGCCAGCTCGGTGTGGGCACGGCTGGGCGCGCGTCACGGCGAGGGTACCCGGGAGGAGTTCCCGCGGGCACCCAGGCCCAGATGGGACTGGACCGAGATCCAGCGCGAGGGCGACGCCAGAAGGGAAGGAGCGCAGGCGCAGCGCCACCAGCCGGCCGTAGAGCGTGACTCCGGCGTAGCGAAGGAGGTAAGTTTGCCGGCCGTGGAGCTCAGCTCCGGCGTAACGAGGGAGACGAGTTCGCCAGCCGTAGAGCGATGCTCCGGTGTAGAAGGAGAAGGGGAGGTGCAGCCCCAACCGTACGGGCGGTTGGACGAGCCGCGGATTATAGACGTGCCGTTCCGCGAGGAGGACCTAGAGCCGCAGTACCGGTGCCCGTACGCGCCGGTGCAGGTGTTTGAAGGTGGACTGGGACAGGAGGACTGGGACATGGAGGACGGCACCCTCACGGTCACCACCTATAGGCCGGCCGAGCGCCTTCCCCCGCCACCACACGAGCCGGAGAGGAGAGCCCGCTCCAGGAGGCGCTGAGGACGAGGTCCGGTGCAGTGGACGGCGGAAGACTACTTCCCGGCAGTAGAGGAGCCCCGCCGCCCACGCGAGACCACGCCACCAGGCCCCCCGATCCGGAGCGAACCTCAACCTGCTCTCGCGCGCCCACAGGTGGTGCCCCAGACACCTCCCGACACCCCCTCATCCCCACCGGCACCGGAGACAGACGCGGCACCCCAGGGGGAGCAACAGCCGAGGAGAGAGAGAGAGAGAAAGAGGACCCGGAGGAGGCACCTCAAGCTAACCGGGCTGAGGTTCGACGGGCTGAGGGCGCTGCCGCACAATCCCGCCCTTGACCCTCCCCCGTATACCTGCTTCAATTGTTGGCAGCGCGGTCACGGACATTTGGACTGTCCCCGGCCCAGAGTCCGGACCTACTGCCACAATTGCGGCAGGAACGGGGTAGAGGTGGACGGCTGTCCTCGCTGCGCCGACCGCTACCGCGAGATGGCAACAGGGTTAGGAGAGGAGCTGGAGGAGAGCCGGCAACGGGCTTTTGGCGCCCCAACCACCGACGCCGCCATCGCCGGACCTTCCACCGCTCCAACCGCCACACCATCACCCCCGGCCAGCACATCGGACCCGCCCCAGGCCAAAAAGAGGCGCCCGAGCCCGCCCGAGACACGGCCAGTGCCCCGGCCCCGCGCCGTCGTGCCCCTCCCCACCGAGCCACAGCCCATTCCGAGGCCTCGCACCACCACCCCGTCGACCGGCCCTGGAACCATCGGTGAGCCTAGCGCCCGGATGGCGCCCTCAGAAGTCCTCAGGATCCTGGAGAGGGTGGAGGACCTGCCCCAGCACCTGCGGGAGGCTATCCTCGAGAGGATTTTCACCCCGGGGAGCCTGCGAGAGAGCGGAGAGAAGTAGAGGTAAGCGTCTTTGTTTCCGTTTTATCCATACCTATTCTGCTCAACATAACCCGGAGAAACCGAGTAAGAGAGACTCGCCGAGCGAAGGAGAAACGACTTCAAAGCGGAAACAAGGAACACCGAGGTAGTTTATTCGTTTCAGCAATACCCGAAGGTAGCAGAGGCCCAACACAGGGGAGAGAACAGTTACTAACCACTAACTCACAGTCGGGGAGGGCCCCTGCGGGAGAGCGCTCAGCACCCCTAGTCTGGAAAACCTAACAATGCAGGGCATTGAAGGTTTGGAAGGGGGAATGCGACGGAGAATCCGTCGTTGAAAAGCTGAGTGACTCTCCTGCAGGCACCCGAAACCGAGCAGAAGAATATACTCTAATGGCAACGGGTGCTTACAGGAGAAAACAGCTGAGCCGTAGCCAGGCGCCGGCACTGAGCCGCGCCGTAGGAGAGAGAGAGAGAGGGAGAGCGCACGAGAGTAGCAGCCAGCCGAGTCGCCGCCGTGACGTCACGGCCGTCGAGGAGCGAGAGAGCGCGCGAGGAGTGGGAGCGCCGCTGACTACTACACGCGGCCGCGCGCGGCGCGCAGAGCCAGCAGGCGCACCGCTGGGCCGCAGCCGCCGCCATGACACCGTCGAGGAGCACGAGGCGACGGCGAACATAGCCAGCGCATGGTGCTACAGCGAGCGGCGCGACGAGCGGCTGAGCCGCGTATACTATGGCGAGCGCGTGCGTATGTGTGTGTGTGAGCGCGCGCAGCACGACGCGTGCCGAAGAGAGTGTGAGTGCGAGAGAGATGGCACGATGCCGCCGCGGAACACGAAAGAGTGGAGGCTACCGAGCCCCGGGTGTAACGCGAAATGTTATTGGCGGTCGGAGTGGAGGCGCCAGGGCTCTCCACAACGGCAGTAAGCGAGCGAGTGTGCCGAAGCCAGAGTATGAGTGAGGAGAAAATAAAGACGAGAAATTTGTAAATTGCCGCGGCCGATCACGTGACAACTGTACACCAATGCGAGCGTGTATGTGTGAGATCGCGAGATAGAGCGCCGAGACGAGTGAGCGAGCGGGCAGTACCGAGCCAACCTCCTAGTGAGCAGCATCGAGTTTTCCAGAGTTTTAAGAGCTTTTCCAGAGTTTTTGTTCAGCAGCCTTGTTCACCCGCGCACAACCGCGTCTCGCCTGTATTCGCGTCGTCGATCCACAGAGTACGAGACAACGACCGTACGCGAGGAAGTCTGCAGTCAGTGTAGTAGAGTAATAAAGAAAATTCAATTATAATTATACGCGTTCAAATTTATATACCAAAAATTACCGGCTCAAGCGACCCGTGAGATAAGGAGTCTCAGCCGAGGCCCGAGCTTGTGAGTGAGCCACCCGTGTCGCGTCAAGGCGCCCGCACACCCCGGAAAAATAACAGACGTGACCTGTAGCTCGACTCAGGACCGCGGAGGGGAAGGCCCAAGCGCGAGCGCGAAATACTCCCCGGGAGACGCACCGACGTACCTCTCTTCTCCTATCGCCCGCCGCAGCCACCAGCCCCGCCGTGTCACAATACAAAATTTTAATAGGGGATAGGGTCCGTGTACGTTGCAACCTCTCTTAACTACAGCATGGACTGGTATTGCTGTTAATTTATTAATTAATGGAAGAACTGTACACACTACATTTAAATTACCCTTAAATAATAATGACATATGACATTTATTAACATATGACATTTGTACTACATCAAAATATGGAATTTTTTAAAAAAATATTAAAATAATTATTTGGAATGAAATATCAATAGTGAATAAACATGCTTTTGATGCAATAGACAGATTTTTTAGAGATTTATGTCAAAATCATATACCGTTTGCTGGTAAAATAAGTGTAACATCTGGTGATTTTAGACTAACACTTCCAATTGTTAGCCGTGGTAATCTAAGTACAATAATGGAAACTTGTATTAAAAGAAGTATTATATGGCATACATTTTTAAACGTTTTATTAAAAGAAAACTTACGATTACAAAATTCAGACAATAAATTTAAGAGTTGGCTTCTTGATGTAGGTGAACAGAAAAATGGAACTAAGTTTGAGTTAAATAATAATATAAGGGAAATACCGGAGAAATTAATTTGTAAAAGGAGTAATTGTTTCTTGTTTAAGATATTTAGTTATTAATGGCGGTCATTGTAACGGAACAAGAATTATATAAGCAATAAACATGCTGGTAAAATAGTATTAATAAAACGTATAGATTTATCTCCATCATTGGAAGAAATACCTTTTAATATGGTAAGAAGACAATTTCCCATACGATTAAGTTTCGCCATGACTATAAATAAATCTCAAGGTCAGTCATTTTATAAAGTAGATTTATATTTATCTTCACCAGTATTGAGCCACAGACAATTATATGTAGCTTTATCAAGAACTACATCAAAAGAAAATCTCAAAATTTTTATAGGTGAAGATGCTGCTATGTACAAAAATAGCAACTCCATGTTAAATAAACAAAATAAAAAACGAAGAATAGAAAATGACAATAAGATGTATACAAGAAATATCGTATTTTCGGAAGTATTTCTATAACAACACAATCCAATTGGTTGAGTAATCCCCAAAAGTATAATTACTTTATCCTTGTAAATTTTAAATAAATTGTAATGCAGGCATATTACAAATAATAAATATGACAGTCTCAACTCTGTTAAATGCAAAGAGCAGATTCTTTAAACACTGCAATAAAAGTAGTAAAATAATAATTTGTGACACACACGCAAAGACACAAAACATACATATACAAATTTATCTATATCTATATTTATTTATTTATTTATATCTGTTCCTATATGAAAAACATTTAGTTTTATTGCTATATCGAAGCATTTCACTACCTTAAATTCTTTTTATTTTTAATTTTTCTGTTTTTTTAATGATTAAAATTATTATAAAACAGTTTACATAATTGATAAAATTGGTTTTTCTATTTCGTACATCATTTTATAATAATAATTAATAATAATAATAATTAATTAAATTAAATTAATTAAATAATAATTAATAATAATATAATAATTAAATTTATATCTCCTTCATCAACGTACGATTGCATTAGTCTATATGTATTTGCAATTATATTATTTATAATATATAATTGACCATATTTGGTTTAAACTCTGATATTAATTGTATAAGATTTATTTTCGACTTGGATTTATTCTTTAAGATTATTATTCAACACTTTATTATAATTAAAATATGTAAAAGCAAGCGAATTTAATTTGAACTACCAAAATACTGTAAGTTATCAGCAAGAAATATACATACGTTATACAAACAGATGCGCGTATACTTATAGATCTCTCACAGCATTCCTTTTATCTGAATTTTTTTTTCGTATACATAACATGACACTTTATGCACATTATGAAAATATTGCAAACTATCAAAATAAATTCGTCCCCCAGAAAATCCCCATGGATAAAAAAATGTTTTATATAAATGTACTTATCATCGAATGAGTAACACCGTAAAGCTGCATAAACCCCACAGACTACACATAAAAACACATACACATTATTTTGGTAGTATCAAAATCCAAAATCTGATAAAAAATCGCGACTCCCATAAAAACCCCATAAAACCCCCATAATACCCCATAGATAAAACATACTGTACATAGGCATACTTATACATAGGCAATACATGTAAGATCCCACGAACTCCATTTCATATAAAAACTATATGTATATACATATATATACATATATATCATATCTTACAGCATCCCTTTTATCTGGACTCCCTCTCATGATGACATTCTGTAAAAAATCCTGGATCATTCCCCACCATAACTACTCACCCGAAATCTCCAAGTATACCACATATACATGTATATATATATATATATATATATATATATATATATATACACACACACACACACACACACATAAATACATAAATCGGGTATTTTGAATACCCCCTTAAGTAGGGGTAGTATAGGGTTATTTTTAAATATGGAATATTGAATGCCAAAAGTGGAATTTTGAATGCGCTAGCGAAGGGTAGTTTATTATAGGGATGCATTCAAAATACCCGATTTATATATTTATATATATATAAATATATAAATCGGGTATTTTGTTCGGGTTTATATAAATTTTATATAAATATATAAATCGGGTATTTTGAATGCATCCCTATAATAAACTACCCTTCGCTAGCGCATTCAAAATTCCACTTTTAGCATTCAATATTCCATATTTAAAAATAACCCTATACTACCCCTACTTTCGGCGCATTCAAAATACCCGATTTATGTATTTATATATACACATATACACATACATTCTTCGCAGCATCCCTTTTATCTGGATCCCATCTCAAGATGACATTCGGTAAAAGAATCCTGGACCAGTGCCCAACACAATTATCGACCCAAAATCTCGAAAAATATCATTAATTATATTTTTTTTTTCATAAACAATAACATCAGGACGGACGGACGGACGGACGGAAACTGATAATTTTTTCCAGCATAAGAAAGTACTAAAAAAATGTTATTAATCACATACTTTTACCACTCAAATGAAAGATAATTTCAATATCTATCCATAAGTGTAAAAAAAAGTAACACTTTTTAATTGGTAATAGATAAAAAATTGGAAAATAATTGGAAGAGTTAGTCAAAAATGTCATGAAAGTTAATATTATGTAGATAAATAGATTATACAGCTCTAAATTTTGTTCAAATGAAATGATTTACGAAAGAAATGGTTAATTAATCTCTCTGATGTATCCCTTCCGGATTTTGTTTCAAATGTCATGTCTATGGGAGAAAAATTTAATTTTTGTATTGATTTCGAATTTTAGCAAGCTGTACAAATACTTAAGGGTTTTGAAAATGTTTGTACGTTCGATCGAGGCCTAGACGGAAGATTGCGAGACGGAGTGTTATCTATTTTGAATTCTCATATTAAAAATAAACCACATGTGCCTTATCGAGGGAAGATAATGTCTAATGATAGTAGTACAAAAAATTTTTTGAAAAATAACCCGGATTTATTTATCACGAGAGCGGATAAAGGCAATGTTACGTTGGCGATTGAGCGTTCTGCATATATCTCAAAGGTGGAAGAGGCCCTCTGCGATGAGAGGTTTTAAAGGATTGAAAGGTTAATAAAATGCGTCTGTTCGAGCTAAAATGTTTATACTACGCCATACGTTTCGGGGTAATTTTACCCCCTCATCAGTGGCTAAGCAAAATATTAAATTTTATTATTAAAGTTTTACAACAACAAATAGAAATTACAATAACTAAAACAATATAAATTACCAAGTTTAAAAATGAGTCGTGCGCTACATCGACGACGTAAAAACGCAGACGGCGCTAAAAATTACAATTCGCAAATTTAAAGAAAATTACAAAAGAATTTAATAAACGTTACAAAAATCGCTACAAAAAATTAAACAACTTACAAAGAGTGACGCTCGAAAAACTTTAAACAAAAGTAATAAACGCGACCGGTGCCACTCGGTGGTAATGTGGCACCGGCCAAGGACAAAAGTCAACTAAGTTTACAGCTAAAATCGATCTTATATATATGTTACAATACATCCGTCAAACTGGATTCTAATACAATTAAACGTGTATAAAATGCAAAAGTACGAATTTATTGACGGTATAAAAACCCTTCTCGATTGTACATATCTTGTATTTGATGGCAATTTTTATAAGCAGGTTTCTGGCGCCCCGATGGGTTTTTGCTCGAGTCCCGTATTTGCAAATGCAGTTCTTGAGGACCTTGAGGAGCATTGTCTGAGCATTACAAAATCTAGCGTTCGACTTTTTCGCAGATACGTGGATGACTGTTTTTTGATATTGGACAGAGGGGAGATTGAGGTGGTGTTATCTGTTTTTAATAATTACAACGAATACCTTCAATTCACTTCGGAAATTGAAGAAAACAATAGTATTAACTTTCTTGACATTTCTATTTTTCATGATTCTAGCGGCAAAATATTTACTAATTGGTACCAAAAAAACAGAGCTTCTTGCAGATATATTAATTTCTTCTCCCATCATCCAAAAAGTCAAAAAATAGCAATAATATCCAATCTATTTGATAGGGCAATATTATTGTCGGATCCTCGTTTCCACTGTGAGAACGTTGAAAAGGCGAAAAAAATCTTAATGGCTAATGATTATCCTCCCGATTTTATTGAGAAATTTAGCAAAAAGCGGATTGCACGTAATTTGGGCATCTCAAGGGCCGCATTGAGAGGCACAGACACGAGCAATATTGACACTTCCAATTGCAATAGTAACAATAATTTACACTCGGGAAAAGGCTATGGTGTGTTCCCTTACTACGAAGGGTTCAATGATAAATTAAGGTCCGTATTTAAAAATAATGACGTGAGGTTAGTTAATAATGTTACCAATAAATTTAACAAATTTATAAAACTTGGTAAAGACCCTACTGCGGTGGGTGACACACGGAACGTGGTTTATAAAATCGATTGCTCCGATTGCGAATCAACATATATCGGAGAAACGTATCGGCCTTTAAAAACTAGGCAATACGAACATAAGAGGTATATAGAGAAAAGGGATTTGAATTCCCCTCTTGCAGTACATGCGTTGGAGACGGGTCATAGTTTTGATTTTAACAATATTAAAATAATTGACAGAGAGCAGTCTATTTTCCGTAGACGGTTCTCGGAGATGCTCCATATACAGTTTTTCGATGGCACGCTTAATAGGGCTGAGGACACGTGCCTCCTCAAAGCCAGTTACAAGAATGTTATTTCCAATCTAAAAGTTAGTCCTAATAAACATTAATTGTCGAGTGTTGTGATTGCGGAGGCTCGGTAGCGAGCAGATTGTACCAGGAGTTTAGGACGCGGAGAGAGGTGGCTCACCGCTTCGCGCTCTCTTCAGTTCAGCCAACACGTGTTCAATGGTGATTGGCTGGCGGGCCGGAGCGGCACATCCCTAGTGGGAGGTCGGAGAACCGGGTTGCCGGGGCAACGGCCTAGCCATACTGTACTATATAGTGATACAGTCATGGTAGGGGCGTTGCGTGCGGAGCAGCGCGGGCTCTCCGATCTACTACATGAATAACAGCTCGTGTCACCTCTGTTGTGCTATGTGTTCTGGATACACTTAGCGAGCTCTGCGGCTTTCGTGGCTACAATATTCGCCTTATTTTTGCATTTTATACACGTTTAATTGTATTAGAATCCAGTTTGACGGATGTATTGTAACATATATATAAGATCGATTTTAGCTGTAAACTTAGTTGACTTTTGTCCTTGGCCGGTGCCACATTACCACCGAGTGGCACCGGTCGCGTTTATTACTTTTGTTTAAAGTTTTTCGAGCGTCACTCTTTGTAAGTTGTTTAATTTTTTGTAGCGATTTTTGTAACGTTTATTAAATTCTTTTGTAATTTTCTTTAAATTTGCGAATTGTAATTTTTAGCGCCGTCTGCGTTTTTACGTCGTCGATGTAGCGCACGACTCATTTTTAAACTTGGTAATTTATATTGTTTTAGTTATTGTAATTTCTATTTGTTGTTGTAAAACTTTAATAATAAAATTTAATATTTTGCTTAGCCACTGATGAGGGGGTAAAATTACCCCGAAACGTATGGCGTAGTATAAACATTTTAGCTCGAAGAGACGCATTTTATTAACCTTTCAATCTACCATCATCGAGCGATAGAGTCAGTTTCAAACAGTTTTAAAGGATTGTTAAGGTCAATCTGTCTGCGGGAATTAAGCAATGCATGAAAAAATTAATTGACCTTTGGAGTATGCGGGGCGTTCTGGAGTGTGACTCGATGCTTAAAGGTATATCGTCTAAGGGGATTGAGCACACTGCGCTTGCGAAGACATATGGCTTAATCAAAATTCACAAACCGGACAATCCTATCCGTATCATAGTTTCTGCAATAAATAGCCCAACGTACTCTCTCGACAAGTGCATTTCTAAATTATTATCGAAGTATTTTCCGTTACCTAATTCTAATATAAAAAATAGTCTCCAAATCAAGAATATATTGAAAAACATGAAATTTCATCCGAATCACTGTCTGGCATCTTTCGATGTGGTCTCGTTATTTACGAGTTTGCCGAAGGAGCTGATTATTTCTGCAATCGAGAATAGATGGAAGTGGCTTTCTTGCATTAATTGCATTTCTAAGGATGAATTTATTGAGGGCATTAGAACCCTGCTCGATTGCACGTATTTAGTTTTTAACGGCGAATTCTATAAGCAGATCTCGGGGGCCCCATGGGGTTCTGCTCGAGTCTTGTTTTTGCGAACATAGTGTTAGAAGAGCTCGAAACACATTGTCTAAACATTGTAAAGGCACGCGTGCCGTTGTTTTGTAGACATGTAGACGATTGCCTTCTGATTATTGAGAGGGAGAAGTTAGAGTTTGTTTTGGCTACTTTTAATGGTTATAATAGTTCGTAGCAAGAAGCGTATTGTGCGTAATCTTGGCCTCTTACATGACACTTAGAAGTGCCGGTAGTGGGGGACCTTGCAGGAAGGACCCGGTGGCGTGAAACGCCTTGCAAAAAGTTGGCGTTTAGAAGTGCCGGTAGTGGGGGACCTTACAGGAAGGATCCGGTGGCGTAAACGCCGCACAAAACTTGGCGCTTACAAGTGCCGATAGCTCCGAGAGGGGCTGATTGGGGAGAGAGTTAAGCGCAGGAATAATTACACCAAGTAATTTAATTTTCCCAGCTAGGCTGACATTTATTGATCAGTGGTCCTATCACTAAGTCGCCAGCAGTCGCAGACGGGTTAAGCTGATGGGCTGATCAAGCCCCGGGATGGCTCGGCCTTATATCTGGTTCGTTGCGCTACTTCTGTGGTGGACACGCGAAAACAAGGTGCCGGCCGCCTAGCGGCAGCGCGCGGAACTGCCGCACTGCGCAGTTTCTCGGTCACGCTAGCCGGACTGCGATACTGCAGGGGCCCTTTACGGAGTTCGAATTTGGGGAGCCAGAGAGTCACATGGGTAGGGTATGACAAAGTTTATTAAGTTAGGTAAGGACCCGACTGCTGTTGGCGACGTGAAAAATGTTGTTTATAAAATCGACTGTGCCGATTGCGAATCTACGTATATAGGGGAAACCTATCGACCTCTGAAAAACAGGGAATCGGAATATAAGCGCTATATTGCGAAAGGAGATATTACTTCTTCGATTGCCGTCCATGCGATGGAAACTGGGCATTCTTTTGATTTAATAACATTAAGATTGTTAATAAAAAGCCTTCCATTTTCCGTAGATGTATTTCGGAAATGCTGCGCATCCAATATTTTGATGGCACGCTTAACATAGCGGAGGACACGTACCACCTCAAAACTAGCTATAAGAATGTTATATTGAATTTAGAGTCTAGCCCTCATGGCGGAAAATGATTATTATAGTTTTTATCTGTTTCGACTGAGAGAGTACGGAGGCCGAGTGACGTTTGTGCAGTGTGCGGTTAGCAGCGTGTGAGAGGAGGTGGCACACCGCTTCTTGCTTTCTTCTATAGCCAACATGTGTGTTATGATGATTCGCTGGCGGGACGGAGCGACACATCCCAGTGGGAGGGCTGAGAGTCCGGGTTGCTAGGCGACGTTCCGGCCATACTGTATTGCAGGTCAATGCGGTTATGGAAGAAGCGTTTGAATTTGCTTCGCGGGCTGTCAGCTATGCCACATGGTGTGAGATTAGTGCCACTTTCTTGAGTATATGCGAGCCGTGTACGTTTGGTCCTTACGTTGGGGCTTCGACTCTTATTATAGAAAGTTACATTGTATTTATTGAGTTATTGAGAGTATGTGTGGCTTTGATTTGCATGGAACTGTGCGCTCCGGGGAGAAACTGTTCAGTCGATCGTTGTCCTCCGCCGGTGTCGCACTACCAGCTGGCGACATCGCCACTGTTGAGTGTTACTGGCAAAAAAAGTATGGTTTGTTTCTTAATTTTAATTAATTATTTGCGTTTCATTTTAATGGTTATTATTTATTTAGCTAATTTTCTTGCTTTTCGGCTGTGCGATTTGTTTTTTTTCTTTTTGATGTAATAAGTGCATTGGACGTAATTTTTAAGGTATTAATTTAGTTATTATGAATTTTTATTGTATAATTTTTGTAAATTTTTATAAAGTTTAACTTAATTTTTTGCGTTTTAGCCCTGATGAGAAGCTCCAGTTAGCTCAAATCGTTGGCTGTAAATAAATACGTTTGCTCGAAGAGATGCATAATTGTTTTCTCCTTACACCTGTATTTTACCAATTTTCTCTAAAATGTGTGTAAGTCTGTTAAAGAAGTGGTCAAAGATGGACAAAAACGCCGAGCGCGTGAAGAGTGGGGGAAGCCCTGGAGGACAAATGGCATTTTTGTCCATCTTTATAATCAATCCTATTAATAATAGATTTGTGAGATGAAGAATCAATACTTTTAATACCTTAAATTGAAGGCCTGAATGAACACTTTAAAATAAAAGATGTTCCATTGTAATTGTATGAATGTTAACTGCATGAATGTGAACTGTTAAAGCTATCATAGCTCTTTTAGATTTTAAAATCGAATTAATTGTTTTTCAGATATATTCTTAGATTTGAATGAGGATGAAGACGTCGCTAACTTCGTAGAGTCACCCCGCCTACAGAGCACAGTACATGAAGTTCGGGCGTTAGAGGAGGAGGAGGAGGGAAACAGTGCATTAACAACTGGTGAACCAAATGTAATACCTCGTTCGCAGCAGCAAAAAGAAGAAGAAGAAGATGATGATGATAATGTAAACGGCGTCGATGATGATAGCGAGGAAGAGTTTGATAATGAAGAGGGACAGCGACTGCCCGATATACCAGGGCCGCCGATTGTATACCAAGTTGGATATGATACAGGTAAATTATCTATCGTACAAAAACGAGCGAGATCACCGATGTTCAAACAAGTGTAAATCCTGTTTGAGAAGAACCGTGTGTTTAGATAATTTCCATATAAAATGTAACGACTGCTTGCGAACGTTTCAAAATCAAGACTGCTATGACCATCATAAAAAAGCAGGCTCGTATCTCTTGACTAAAAGTAGGAGAGCAAATGTTTGTAAAAGCGTTTTATTTGCAAAAAATGTTTTATTTATGTAAGCAGTACGAAAAAAATCGCGAACATCGATGTGGCCAAATTTTTTGTAAAATTTGCAAATGTTATAAGTCGTATAACCACTTTTGCTATATGACCCCGTTAAAAAAGATACAATTTAGCGCCGAGAATAATAACAGAGAACAGAAAAAAATATTTGTATTTTACGATTTTGAAACAAGATAGGATAAGCCTACTCCAGGCCAAAACGGTACCTTCGAGCACGTCCCTACTTTATGCGTAGTTCAGCAAGTTCGCACAGATTGTATCGACAGTGACGATCTGAACGAAAACTGTATCACGTGTGGAATTCGTCAATTCATTTAATTAAGTTAATCCTGTGAAAAATTGGTAGATTTAACAGTTAAGGATACGTCCAAATTTAAGCACGTAATATGCATCGCTCATAATTCTAAAGGATTTGCTGCTCAATTTATTCTGAAATATTTGATTAACGACAAGCTATACGACCCTCCCACTATTATAATGAATGGCACAAAAATAATGATCATGACAATAGGTAAAATTCTTTTCTAGATAGTTTGAATTACTTGCCGATGCCTCGCAGCGCACTTCCAAAAGTATTTGGAATTCCGGATCTGACAAAAGGGATTTTTCCGCATCTATGTAATACACTGCAAAACCAATTGTATATCGGCCCGTTACCGGATATAAGTTTTTATTCTCCGGATACGATGTACGGATACGAAATTTCTGAAATGGCATGAAGAAACCTCTAATGCAGACTATCAATTTGCCTTTCAAAAAGAAATTGTATCCTATTGCAAATCAAATGAAAACATTCTAAGAAAAGCTTGTTTGAAATTTCGAGAGCTGATAATTACGACAGTCGATACAGATCCTTCCTTAGAATGCGTAACAATAGCATCGACGTGTATGAAAGTGTTTAGAAAATAATTTTTAAAAACATCGACTATAGGGATTTTGCCTCCTCAAGTATATCGGTTAACGAATAACCAGTCTAAAAAAGCTATTGAACGGCTTTTATGGCAAGAGCACGTACGAGGTATTAGAATTCAACACGCGCATAACAGTCGCGAATTCAAAATCCTAGGGGAATTGTTGTAGACGGATACTCGGAGGTAAATACCAACAAGTATGTATTCCAGTTTCACGGATGTTTTTGGCATGGCTGCCCCAGGTGTTATCGTATAAATCGTGACCAGAAATTAAAAAATTGGGATTCTCTAGACGCTCGCTTTTCACGAAAAAAAGCAATTTCTGAAAGAATCAAAAGTTTTAATTATAATTTAATCAGGAAATGGGAATGCGATTTTGTTCGAGAAAAGCAAGACGCACCTGAAATAACTGAATTCCTAAGTACCTACAAACTATTTCATATTGAGCCGTTACAAGCTCGTGATTGTTTTTACGGAGGTCGTACGGAAAATATTGTAACATTATATGAGATAAATGAATCGGAAAAAATTAAATATATCTATGTTTGCTCGCTGTACCCATATATATCTGCAAGTATGGTAAATTTGCCATAGGACACCCGAAAGTTTACGTAGGTCCCGAATGTTTGAAATTAACGGGAAATACCAACGATATCTCCCGGGTCAATGGTATTATGAAGTGTAAGGTCCTGCCTCCAAAAAATTTATATCATCCCGTGGTACTGGTAAAAATGTACGGTCGATTGCTATTCCCACTATGTAGAATATGCTGTGAAAATACAGTAGATAGTATGAGCACACACACGAGTCATCGGGAGAGTGATCGTTCATGGGAACTTGGATTTCCGACGAGCTCGAAAAAGCCGTGCAAAAGGGATATCAAATTATTGAAATTTACGAAATTTGGAACTTCGAAATCACCAAGTATAATCCCGAAATAAAAAAGGAAGGTTTATTCGCTGAATTTATAGATACATTTTTGAAACTAAAAACAGAATCGAGTGGATGGCCTGTAGAATGCAACTGTGAAGAATCAAAGCAGGAACATATCGATAATTATTATAAATTTGAAAATATATTACAGCGATAAACTAGAAAATAACCCGGGTTTTAGAGCTATAGCGAAATTACTGCTAAACAGTTTTTTTTTGGGGGGGATTCGCTCAGCGTGGGAATTTAACAAAAATAGAAGTTGTAAAAACTCAAGAATGATTTATGGAGCTGATGACAAGTTCGGAAAGTGATGTTAACGGAATGCTCCTAATAAGTGATAGCTGTGTATATGTATTATGGGTATACAGAGATAATTCCAGCGATCTGAGTGATATATCAAATGTTGTCATAGTTGCATATACTACAGCTCAAGTCCGCCTTAAATTGAATACTTATTTGGAAAAATTGGAAAGGCGAGTACTCTACTATGATACTGATTCATATATATACACATCAGATGAACAAAAAGATGAATATGAACCACCTACAGGTTCATTACGTGGTGATCTCACCGATGAATTAGAAACTTACGGTCAATCTAGCTACATAAAAGGGTTTGTTTCTGGAGGTCCAAAATTTTATGCATACATAGTAATAAAACCTGACGGTGGGCAAGTAAAAGTATGTAAGATAAAGAGAATCACTCTCAACTACAAGACAAAAAATTTAGTTAATTATAACTGGATTAAATCGTATGTACTAGAGAATCGTGAGAGTGCCTTAACAATACAATACGACAGCATTCGACGTACAGAATTTCACGGTATCGGTACACGCAAAGAAAAGAATCTTGCAAACCGGTATATGCGAAGCGTTGGTTCGAAAGCGAAAGGATTTCCTATCCCTTCGGCTATAGTAATCTATAATACATATGCAAATATAATAGAGCTGTATACGTATATAATATATTAATAATAAATTATATTAATCAGTTATTTGCAAGTTATAAACTGGATCGGTTATTTTATCCTAGATTTACTTTCACATCTAAAAAGCTTTTTCCGCATTTATAAGCTCCAAACCCGCGACATTTTACAAGCTTAAAAATCCGTGGTTTATAAACTTTGAGCGGTACTTGTAAGAGCTTAAATTCCGCGCCTTTTTATAAGCTGATTCACCCGCGCACCGCCGCCGCCGCCGCCACTTTGAATTAGTTCTTTTCAATAAATTGTGGTATATTAGATACTGATTAATCTTGCTGCCATCATTACAGAATATGGATACAAGGTGAAAACATCCATTCACGGCACTATGCTATGAGCCTTCAGGTTCAGGCAAAACAATTTTTGTGCAAAATTTTCTCAAGTATAGAAAGCAAATGTGTGATACCCCGTTTTCGAAAAATATATTTTATTACTCCGAATGGCAGTCAAGCTACACGAATTTAGATAAAGAAACTGATTTTCGCGAAGGTTTGCCTCAATCATCAGACTTTGATAGTGACTTAGAACCCAAGCTAATTGTCGTTGATGACTTTATGCGTGAATCCTCGAGTAACATTATCGTCGATTCATTCGTGAGAAAAAGTCATCATAGATCGATCTCCATTTTTTTTCTGTCGCAAAATTTGTTTTACAAAGGTCAAAGAGATATCTCGTTAAAGGTATCTTACCTAGTGGTTTTTAAAAATCCTCGAGATCGTGCACAGATTCAGCACTTAGCACGACAGGTATATCCTGAAAATCCTCTTTTTATACGAGAGATTTCTCGTGATGCAACCGGAAAGCCACACTCTTATCTGCTTTTTGACATGACACAGACAACATGTGACGAGTTTCGTTTTCGTACCTGCATTTTTCCATGCGATCGAAATGAATGTGTGTACGTGCCTAAGCGGAAAATATAAATAGAAGAGCTTGAGCAATTTAGTCTCATTCTCTTCTGCATGATGACCGCGGGAAGATGTTCTCCTCTGTCAAAAAAATGCTCGGTAATTCTTAAAGCGCTATACTATCTTGGCAAAGAGCAGAGCACTCACAAATACACTTGTAAAATGTATTTGTGAGTGTGCATTAAACATATTAAACGGTAACATTCCTATCAGTTACTCAAAAATCTAAACTGAAAAGACACTCAAAAATCCTTCGTCGTTTGGTTGAGAAAAGTGGATCGTGGAGTGCGAAGAAAAAGATTATTCGTGCTGACGGTGTAAAAATTGTTGCCGTTGCAACACCTGTAATAACATATATATCTTAAGTATGGCACATGCTCGTAAAATGATCCTCGTTCCTGAAGAAAATTTTAAACGTGAAAAACAAGCTAATGACAGTAGCAAAATTGAAAATATCACGCAAATTGAAGGTCATATTGAAGTGCCTGTAAAGTCTGAACAGACACCGGGTACAGTTTGTTCACGCTTGGATCATGAAATGAGCAAAATTTTAAATTCAAAAAACATAAGTGAGCACGATAAGAGGCTATTATATTGTCAAGCTCCGAAGCGCTTTCTCTACCTTCTTGGTGATGGAAGGCTTTGAAAGCTCGAAAACAAAAACGAGGAAGAAGAGGTAGCAGAGGAGGTTTTTCGCAATAATAATAATAATAAGAATAATAATAATAATAATAACAACGATAACAAACAAAATATTCAGCTACGCGATTTGCATATTATTAAAAGTGTGCCGTCAACCTTCCGCACTAAACCCAACCAACTGCTTGCGCGTTTGCGCAGGGCCAGTATAGAGCGTATATCATGGAATGACAATGATGTGGTGTCTATAAATGGCAAGAATATAGAAAACTCCAACATTGTCGATTCAATTAATTATGCTTTACGCGATCGAAAGAAATACAGTGTTACAGCTGGGCGCTTACAATTTGTAAAATTATTGCGAGATATAGGAGTGCTTAAAGAATTTGTCGGGAATAACTCCTTGTGGAAAGCTGATGCAGCTATAGCTGGTGTCAATGTCGCTGAAGATTCTGGCAACTCAAAAATTCGAAAATGACTTCGTAGCCTAAAATCAACAGAAAACGAGAGTGTAAATTCACCTAAAGTCAAAAAAAAGGAGGAGAAAAAAAGGAGGAGAAAAAAGACGCTGAAAGTGGTGAAAACGAAAATTATGAAAGCATTGACGAAGAAAACGGTGACAATACAATTATTTCGGCTGATTATCAGACGCCTAAGTCTCGTCAGACTAAAAAGAGAAAAATTTGGAGTTTACTAGACATGTAAAATGAATAGAAAACTAAATAAGATTTATCACGACCCGTCTAAGAGTTCATTTTACTACGGTATCGATAGACTTTATAAGACGTTACAATCATCAAAATCTCGAAATAAGAAAAATAAATTATAAGAATGGCTAAAATCTCAGGACCCTTATACACTATATCATAAATCTATCAGATCGTACAATGAAAATTATTCATATATTCTTGTTGTGATTGACTGTTTCAGTAAATTTGCTTGAGTAGAGCCTATTTATGACAAAACGTGCTCTAGCGTGACTTTAGCTTTCCGTAAAATTTTATCCAAGAGTCAAAACCGTAGACCTGTCATTTTACAATCGCATAAAGGCAAGGAATTCACAGGTTCAGAGTTTCAGAAATTTTTAAAAGAAAAAAATATAATGTACCGAGTTGCAAGGAGTCCTGATGTAAAAGTAGCTGTCGCCGAGCGTTTTAACCGAACGTTAAAAGAGCGTATGTGGAGATTCTTTAGGTAAAAATTAAAAATTAATTTCAAACTCTTAATAACATAAATTTTCGAACATCCAATAACCCATATGTGGTCAAAACTGAAGGGTTTTTTTCTATATATCTATTTCATTATGTAAATTTAAATTTCATTTTCAACTCTCGATAACCTTTATATAGCCAAAATCCTAAGTATCTTATTCTGACGGTCATTTCATTATATAAATTAAAGATTTAGATTAGATGATTGAGGCTTTATTGTATACGGTTATTAATACTTCCCTTACTAAAGAGTGATAATAATAGTGTTTATAAAACAGTGATTAAGAAGGTATTTATAATTAGTTTAAAAAATAATTATGTTATATGCGTAAAGGTCTTTGCGCTAAGGGTCTATTGGACAGACTACCATTTCCTTTGGGTCAATTCTCTATAATATACCGATTTTATAAATTTCAATTTGAATTTTAAAAAAAGAAAGTTGTGATATCAATAAATAAATTGGCAAGTTTCTTTATAAAAAGCAATAGTTTTGAAAAAAATAAATGAGCGTTTAAATGGGGGAAGGAATATCAATGTACATGTATATATGTATATATATGACTGCAAAGTACACTACTAGGTAATATTCGTAAATGCCTTAATAATTATTTTTATTTAAGCAAACACAAAACATGTTATATAAAATAATACATATAATACAAAAATATAAGTTTATTCATGTTATCATTTTCATAAAAAATGATGTTCTTAAATAATTTTATGACATGATAAAGGTGCTAATAATTTCCATAAAAAAAATTGTGTTCTACATGATAGAAATTGTTCCTGATTTTTTAAACATCTGAGATAGATTTGTTGTATGGAAAATTATTCTTCTTGTTAATGAAGAGGATGATACCTAATAAGTTAATAACAGAATATTTAAATCTCATATTTAATTATAAATAATCGTCCTGAAAACATGTTATACATTTTGATGGAATAAGAATAACAACACATTTACTGTATCACTAACTAGAGTATAGTGTACATCCGCTTGGTGCTTCCACAAGTGACAACGGAAAAAGGAAATAATAAAAATTAATTAATTTTATAATTCTGATTTTTCATGAAGCGAAACAATCTTGTTATATTACATTATAAATTCGGACAAACACATGATATTACCACCTATTATTAGCACCTTTATCATGTCATAAAATTATTTAAGAACATCATTTTTTATGAAAATGATAACATGAATAAACTTATATTTTTGTATTATATGTATTATTTTATATAAAATTTTTTGTGTTTGCTTAAATAAAAATAATAATTTACGCATTTACGAATATTACCTAGTAGTGTACTTTGCAGTCATATATATACTGTGACGTTATGCTTTTTACCGTCCCGGGGGAGGCGTAGCACAACGTAATTGACACCTATGCAGGTTTATCGCGAGCCCGTATTTTAATTATTATTGGACGCCCGAACTCGCGATCTAGTACTTCTATTATGCCGGCTTGAGATGCTCCTTATTCTCTAGGTCGTGGGGGAGAGGTACAGGGAGATGAATACGCAAAATAAGTACACGCGACTCGTAACATAAAACACTTGGTAATTTATTATAAAAAAAAATTCAAATCAATATTTAGTCTACTCGCGGACGCGTGCTCGTCCTCGGGCGAGCTGACCGTCTATAGCGTGGGCTGGCTTTAGGTTATGGACTCGCGGCGGGGAGGTATATCGCAACACTCCTACCTGTCTCTAATCCTTTTGCTCTACTTCCTCGCGTTCTGGTGGTGCCTCGTTCCCTGTGGAAGCGCTCGCGAAAGAACTAGTGTTCGCTCGGAAAGATGCACACGGGGGGATATTGCTCGGGTCGCCTGGTAATCGCCTTGGTAAAATCCTTGTTCGCTCGCTCGTGGTGTCTCGGTCCTCGTGGTACTCGATACTGACTTGGATGCTCATTCGATACTGACCATGCTCGCGCGTTCGGCAACTACGCCAGTTCGCGGCGTCTCTCGCTCTCTCACTCGCACTCACGCATTTCCGCTAGATCGCTCTCTCGCGCCTATTACATTTTTCCACGCTTTCGCACCATATATGCCACTCGCACTCTCGCGCCCTCTTTTCCAACTCTTATAACTGCGCGCGACTTTTGAAGCACGCTTACACGCATGTCTGGCTCTATCAATCATATTTACACATTTTTGCACGGTTACATACTCCGGCACGCTTACATTTTATTTCCCGCTCGCACGCGCGCTGTGGATTGAGTCGTAGCCCTCCACCTTTTCCCAATATCATACGGCGCATACGCGTTGCCTCCACTCTCTCTCTCTTGTCTGTCTCTAATGCACATTCATTCGCTCGCTATCCATCCTTCTCGCACTCATGCCTCGGTCAATAGCTCGCCAACATGGCGGCCGCCGCTCGCGCGCGTACGCCTCGTGGCTCGCATGCCTCGTATCTCGTGTCTCTCTCGCTCTCGTTGCTCTAGCGCTGCGCCGTCCGTCCCTCTCTCTTTCTCTCGCCTTGGCTGCCGCGCGCTGCTACGCGCTGTATTTCCCCCACTTCCTCGCTCTCACCTCGTGCTGCTGCTGCTCGGCAGCAGGCTGCTCTCGTGGCTTTAACAGCTGACTGCTCTGAAAGCACCACCGAGTATCAGAGTATGTTATCTTACTGGGTGGTGTCCAGGCGAGCAGCCCTCGACGGGATCCCCGTCACAATACATATATACATATACATTGATATTCCTTCCCCCATTTAAACGCTCATTTATTTTTTTCAAAACTATTGCTTTTTTTAAAGAAACTTGCCAATTTATTTATTGATGTCACAACTTTCTTTTGTTAAAATTCAAATTGAAATTTATAAAATCGATATATTATAGAGAATTGACCCAAAGGAAACGGTAGTCTGTCCAATAGACCCTTAGCGCAAAGACCTTTACGCATATAACATAATTTTTTAAACTAATTATAAATACCTTCTTAATCACTGTTTTATAAACACTATTATTATCATACTTTAGTAAGGGAAGTATTAATAACCGTATACAATAAAGCTTCAATCATCTAACCTAAATCTTTAATCAGTTCACAAATCCGTTATTTGTTTTGTATATTTATATAAATCAAAATAAAACTAAGTACCACATATCTGTATAAAAGTATATATCTATAGCGTTGACGCCACATACGATGACGTATAGCGGAAAACATTTTCTCAGGGAGAAGAATTTTTTTGACGAGAATTCATGAGCCAGAACTTTCACTTCAGAATAACATTTAATAGAAGCCATTTCACAAAATATGACCCTGATGTGATTTTGATACTTTTGTTGCAAGCTTTCATTTGAGTGCTTATATGTCAGAGATAAACTGTCAATGCGGAGAAAATCATACGCCTAGTTTCCAACAAGGCCTATGCGAAGTATATTAGGGTCTGGCTAGCGCCCGACGGCGGCGTGCGTACTGAACGTACCTTATACTTGCCATCTTGGCGCTACCGTGCCCCTTGATACTTTACAAATTTCAATACCAAAAAATATATGGACATTTTACAAAATTTGGTACAATCTTATAAGAATACGGAGCACTCTAGTACAAAAATGACTCCTAGTAAAGTAAACATTCAAAACGCTTACGATTAGATGCTAAAAAATTATTTGAGACCTCCGATAATTCAAAATAGTACAGATCAGATGGATGTAGAAGAGGTTAATTTACCCTCGACTGTACAAGTGACTATTTCTCATGGAAATTATAGTAATTTGAAAGATTTAATAAAGGAGATAAATGAATGGCGTTATGTAAAAGATCACCTAATTTTTGAAATTAGCGATAGAGGCTTAAAGGATAACTAAAAAATGTAAGGAAAATGCAAGTCATAGCATAGAAATATCCGAGCGTATAAGTAGAATTTTAGGCTCGACAGTAATGACTTCCACTCATTATGACGCGTATTTGGATGCTCAGGTAGGGCGTGGCGATGATTCACCGGATGTAATAGACACTGTATATGCAGACAGAAATCCGCAAAGAGGTTCCGGCATTGGTGGGTGCTTGAGAGGGATATACAGGAGTATTTTACCGCTTTTAAAAGAGGATCTCGTGAAGTCGGTAAAGAAGCTGTAAGTGCAGGATTTAACGTCGTTAAAGATATTACGCACAATAAGGTACCTCTTAAAGACGGGCTTAAACGACGTATACAGGACTCTGGACAAAATTTAAAAAGAAAAGCAGAAGACAGCTTGGATAGGTTACTAAACGGACGCAAGTATAAGAAGCCCAATTCACTGTCAGAGCCTCATTCATTCGCTAGTAGCGACGGAGAACAGTCGAAAGTTGAGCCGGAGAAAAAAAAGTTTCCTAAAAGGTTAAAGTAAAATCTCCTAAACAGAAGAAAGACAATAAAAGTCTGCTCGTAAAAAAGAAGAAAAAAAATCAGACGAAGAAGTTACGTGCGATAATTGATATATTTAAAAAGAAATAATTAAAATGTCATTTCTACATAGCTCATCTAGTGAGTGCATGAAGGAGGAGTTGTCTCTTTTTACAATTCCTCCAACGCAGACATGAATTGAAAGTTCGCAATAGATAAATTATAAACCAATATCATCTCTATCGGATGACTCACCTATAGAATTTCCCATCCCTGGTTCTGGAGAAGAATACATAGATCTAGCTCATACTATGTTATATTTACGAGTGAAAATAAAAAACGGATCCAAAGAAAAACTTACAGACAAAGATGATTATAAAGTTGGCCCTGTGAATAATTTTCTTCACTCTATATTTAATCAGATTGAGGTTAGATTTAAGGGGTTATGCCTGAGTTAAAATTCAAAAAAATCAAAAATTTTTTTATTTGATTTTTTTAAGGCAAATTTAATGTAGAATATGCTGCTGAAGTCCTTTTTGTCCGAAAAAATTCCGTTACAAAGTTATAGGCAAAATACTAAAAAAATTCAATTTTTCAAAATTGCGTATTATTGATATTTTGTCTTATAGCACTTTTGATTATTTGAAACAATTGCTTTTTCATAGAAAATGTAAAATTAAATGTGTTTACAAACTCCTTTTGAAAACGCAATTTTATTTAAAAATATTATTTATTGAATCATTACATACTGTAAATAACTAATTTTTATAAAATCGTAGATTTTATTTTTATTTTGAATTTTCAAAATAAAATAAATTTAGGATTTAAATTTAGTCTTGTAATTTTTTAATCAAACTTATAAAGGGGTAAAAAAATATTCGTGCAAATTTAAATTACCGCCTGAAAAAAGACACTTTACAGCATATGGAAAAGGAAATCACTGTTTTACCGACTTAGTCGAGTTTGCATTCAGACTGTCAGACATCATCTGTTTCGTCTGCTGTCTGTAGTTTAGTGTAAGCTGGATGTTGTGCTGTTGTGATAGCTTCTGAGTCTACTAGTCTTCAAATTTAGATAAGTGTTTAAACTATAAACAACAAATGATTTGTAAAGAATTTGTTCTTTGTGAGTATATTCTTGATTTTTAGGTGTACGAGCTATAATTATCATGTGTACAAGATGCCTGTGTGATAAATAGTCTCCAACCAGCTCTAAGTCTACTGTGATTGTTAATAATCCTGGAAAATCATGGGTAAGTAATACCAACAATTATATTCATGTGAAACATACTGACTATGAATGCGTATCAAAAATTTATATTTCAATTTCAGCTCTCTGGTATATCTACATATACAGCACTCGGGTCTTTATATATGCCTTAATATGTAGGTATCTTATGCCAAAATATAAGAAAAATATGCTAAGCAGTTCATGTAAGTACTACCCGATAAGTATACATAAGCATCTTGATAAACTTTAAATGCATTTTACTCAGTTTTGCCATTTTTATGATTTTAGGTCCTTTGCCGCAGGATATCTCAGCATCCAGATGATCAATTGACACCAGACAGGATGGAAAATCTTCTTAATATGTTTCTTCACTACTTGAACGTAGCAGAATTGACTAATACAAGGTAAAAGTCAATGTTGCGTATGTGAATATATGTAATATTCACTATAATTACTAATATAATCATCTTATGAGTTACTAAATATTTAAAATTTATTTTTTGTAGAAAAGTCTTCCGCTCAAGCAGTGAAGAAACATATTCAGAAGATTTTACATCCTGTCTGGTGTCAATTCATCATCTGGATGTTGAGATATCCTGCGGCAAAGGGAAAAAAGTGCTGAAAATTAATGATTCATACATGTAATTGTTTAGAATGTAAGTATAGATATATAATTTTTTTAAAATAGTTAAAAATATGTTTAATACCTATATTTGAAGTAGGAGAAAGATTTTTTTTATACTATTAATAAATAATTTTTTTCAGCCTATTACTTATTAATGTCTTTTTTACAGGTTCAATTCAGGCATAACCCCTTAATCAGAAACTCGTGATACCTGCTAACAATGATTATCCATACCCGGCGTATATAGAAACATTATTAAATTACGGATCAGGAGCTAAAAATTCTCATCTTTCATCCAGTCTATGGTACGATGACACGCCAGGATTTATGGATGAAATATCTGACAGAAATTTAGGATTTAAAACTAGAAGTTCTTTAACAGAAAAAGGAAAATACATCGACCTTTAAGGTCATTTTCATGCAGACATTTTTAATCAAGAAAAGCAAATTGTAAATGGCGTTGAAGTACGATTTGCCGAGCCGCTAAAATCTACAGTTAATTGCATCATCTATGCCGAGTATTATAATGTTCTAGAAATTGACGCTTCGATACAGATTACTGTTGATTTCAGCAGTTAATCAATAGGTCATTGGCTTTTAAAATTTTTGCGCAATTATACGTGTTAGAACTTGAAAGAGACTTTAATAGTATTTCGACTGTCAATCTGAACAGTAATAGCTCGTTAACTCTTGCAATGGATTTTGTTGTTGAAATACAAGGTTTTGAGAACGATAAGAGTTAGTTAATTCCTAAAGAAGTAGCCGCTGTGTCTGTTAGAAAGAATTTTTCAGCACATTGGGTAATTAGTCCTGTGTGCAATTTTGGCGATTTGTCAATAAGTGCGCGTAAAAAGAATAACTGGTTTACGCTGTACAAACACAGTATAGAGTAGATTGAAGGTGATGTACCTGAAAAATATCTTTTTGCGAATCTCCGTGAATTATCTAAACATGCTGGACTGATCTATACCGGAGGAGCTGGAAAAGCTAATTTGTTGCAGCGAATAATATGGTTCGAGAAGTAACAAATACAGAGGAGGAAATAGAGTCTCCGTCATTTGATAAAGGAACGTCGTCGCATGCATTTTACATTCTTCATTACACGAAAAATCCCTTGATCGAGTACAAATGCGCATTAAACGAGGCTAATAAACTCAAATACTGGTTACTTTCTCAGCCTGCGATAAATTTACAGAAAGATTGCGAAGAAGAACACGATGAAACAGTCTGGAAATATTCAATCTCTTCCAGTCTGCACGTACGGTGTCTATCTGTCGGATCAGATTCCGACATTTTGGACCAAACCTGCAATTATTGCATCTAATACGCAAGATCATACTAAACCTGGTAAACATTGGATAGCTATGTACGTAGATCAACTTGGAAGTGGATATACATAAAAATGCTTTCCCGATCTCGCTATGTGAAAATGGCGGCTTATTCCAAAATTGTTATTCTATTATTTCAAATGCATACGGCTTCTTGTAATCTCTATTTGTCGCATATAACAATAAATCGATGCAACCACCTGCAATCGCTAGCTTATGGCATACTTAATAAATGATGAAAAGAACATTTCTTCGAATTAATATTTAACAACATTTTCGCAATAAATGTCAATTTCTGGGTTTGTATCTCGGCTAATTTTAAAGTTAGAGAAACGCGGTAAAATGCATTGCCATTGTGGCGGCGGACAGGATTTCGTGAACCTTAATTGTAAATTTATTTTCTCGGCAACTAGAGTATCTATTGCAATACTTTTTTTTCATTTAAGGGGTTATGCCTGAGTTAAACCTGAAAAAAATAAATAATCAGTTAATAGGCAATAAAAAATTATACATAAGTAGTATCATAAAAAATCTTTTTGGTAGTTCAAATATACATATTTATTGTAATTTTGCATATTTTTAGAATATGATATATCTATACTTACTGCTTAAACAATCCTATGTGTGAAGCACTAAATTTCAGTACTTTTTCTCCTTTACCGCATGATTTCTCATCATCCGGGTGATGAATCCAAGCCAAACTGGATGGAATTTCTTCTAAATGTGCCTCTCCTCAGCATGAGCGGAAGACTTTTCTGAAAAATACAAATTTTCAATAATTAGTAACAAATAAGTTATAATATAAGTAATTATAGTGAATGTTACGTATGTTTACATACATAACATTCACTTTTAACTTATCTTGGCCAATTTGGCTCCGCTTAGGCTGTGAAGAAGGGTTTCCTGGAGCTGTATAAAAAATTTCAGCCTAATTGGAGTTATGGATCCTGAGAAATCCTGCGGTAACTGACCTAAAATCATAAAAATTCAAAATTTGAGAAAACAGCATTTAAAGTTTTACGTAACATTTAATTATATAAAATGTACTTACAATTTTTTTCCACACCTGGACCTTTTTTAAATGAATAATAGGGATGTCCTGGTCATCTTTGTACGGTTTGGGCATGATCCAAAAATTGTACTCGTGTCCAGTCCTCTGAAAAAGGCAAAATGAAAAATTAAAATAAAAAGTAATTTTTCTCATTTTCAAACATTTTTATAATTAACCTATAAAAATGTTTTTATTGTTAAAAAATAAGTTTATATACTTACATCTTATGAAAAAAAGAGCAGCACTACCATTGTGTACCAAGATTCAGCTTAGAAAAAATCCAGATGAGCCTGATGGTAAGGAAGCAGAAAGCAAGCAGACAGCTCTAATCAGCTGTTTAGCTTGCATTCTGTGACCTACATTCCATTCAGCTACAGACTGCTACAAAGCTGAAGCTGTTTGTGTATGTCAAAAGTGTTTGAATTTAAAATTTAAAAAACAATAAAAAAAGATGAAAAAAAACATGAAAAAAAATGAGAAGAAAGGAAAAAATTGTGATTTTGTTTCGAGTGTTTTGGAGTGAAATGCATTTATGTTTATATGTGAGGTTGTGTATGGTGTGTGAGTTTTTTTGTGTAATGTGTAGATGCTCAATGTGTAGCATTCAATATGCTCCAGCTCTGTAGAAGTCTTCATCCTGATGGCTTCTTCTCCTTCTGGCTTGACGTGCTTCTAGGGTGGACTCCAACTCTCGTTTGCTGGACAATTGAAGCCTCTCCTCATCTTGAGTCTTGGCCCAGTTGACTGCAGAGGATCCTGGTGCAAGGCCAAATTTCTTCATGACCTCAAGCATTCCTGCTTTGCCGTCATTGAAGATGGTGACTGCAATATAAACACCAATTTCAAGGACTATCAGACCACTGAAACTGTGCTTGGGGATGAGTTTTGCGTGAAACCTCCAATGCATCTCTCAAGCAAGTCCAGTTTCGTCAAGTCTTGATAAATGGGTTTAATTGCATCCATGACAGCAGCAGGAATGCTATCCCCATGATGAAATTTCTTCAAGTTGTTGTTTGCCTTGGCTTTCTGCCACTTACACCAAGATTTGGATCCCTGTGGACAAAGGTGGTGAGTAGGGTGTTCATCTGTTGATTTTTTATGATGAAATGTTGCCCAGATAGCGTTGGACATTTCCTCAACAGAATTACTATGGCCTCTGATGGCATTGCCATAGTACTTCGTCAACTGATCAATCCTTTGAGCAGTTAGACGGTTTCTTCCACCGATGCCCAAGCCATCTGAGAGCTTCTGTCCAGCCAAGCTTTTCTTCAAGTTTCGGAGTCTCGTTCCCATCCTCTTCTGAACGTGTCCCACACATTCTTTCTTGTTGATGGTAAAATCTTCATAGGGCTTGGCATCGGAAAGTGCCTTGAAGACCCTGGAATCTCCGTCTCCAATGTAATTTCTATATCTGACCCCATGAATGGACTCCGATCTCTTGAACATCTCGACTACACCATCCACTTCCATCTTGCCAGAGCTTCCTTCGTGATTGGCAGAACATTTTCCTTGGTGGGCTTCATACCATTCCTCGTACTCTGTTGTATCCTCTTTTGGGTGCTTTTCACAAGCCAGGCAAAACGATTGCTTTGGAGCAACATCGATCACCTTTCCATTGGCATGGCGTATCAATGTTGAAACACCTGGTAGGGAAGAGTGGCCTCGTTTCCTCCAACTACCATCGCCTGACACTGTTTCGTGGTCATCTTCTTGATCTATACCACTGCAATCTTCCTGCATAGCTGCTCGCATCGACTTCTGAGCTATACTTTTGCTTGCATCGTTCAAGTCTTGATTGATTTTATCAAAATTACTATGGGAGATTGGAGTAGAAAAATCTATTACTCCGCATAAAGTGCTCAAACCAGCATGTCCATGACCAAGACTTCTCATGGCTAGAACTGCTCGTCTGTTCACTTCGTAAGCATTACTCTGTTTCCCTATTTTTCTGCAGGAGTCGATGAAAGCAACTGCATTACATGAAGCACAGGTGATGGATAGTTTGCTACCAAGACCTCGTACATCAAGTTCTGCAAATCTAACGCATCCACCACAAGCCTTACAGGCCAGAAATTGCTGTAATCCTGGCAGAAGCAATGAAATGTCGAAAATTCTATTTCGAACCGCACTAGGTTCTAAATATTTAGATTTTAATTTTTGCCTAGACCTAGACACAGTAATTTCTGGCTGTGTAAATGGTGCTGAAGTACCTGGTAGAGCTTGTGCAGCAGGTCTTGGACTCCGTGCCCTGGATGTTGAAGGTGGATGCGTATCAGGCGTAGGTCCTGAAGTGGTTGCTGTGGCTCGTCCTGGTTGTAAAGATGTTGGTCCTGATGCTGGTCCTGATGCTGATCCTGATCCTGAAACTTCCTTTTGTTGTTTGCGTTGAAAAACATGAGCTCTTCTCTTTCTTCTTCCAAATCTTCCTTTTTTATCTGATGATCCTGGTACTCTGTTTCTCTTGTCTGGATTCATTTTGAACACCACTTTACACTTTTACCTGTACTTTTTTGCTATCAATATTATAAAATTAATTATTTAATAATATTGAGCAAAGCAGAAAAAAGTATACATTCAAAGCAAGTGGTATTGCTACTGAACTGTATGGTAAAACAGATATCTAGACGAATAACCTTTTCGAACAAGCATCATACCGCCCGGTCGGTAAGCGCGAAATTCAAAATTCGCGATATTCAAAACTTTATTTGTTAGTGAATACTTGTGCCTTTTTGATGTTTTACAAAGCACGATATATAAGCACATGTTTTTTTTTATAAATGTTCAATATAAATAAACAAAAAAGAGTAAATACAAGAATATTTAATTTTTTAATTTTTTATTATCAATATCTTTTTAACATTATTTATTGCAAAATAAATATTTTTACTGTATTTTACATACAAATATCATATAAGTAGTATACCCCGGACTATGGAGCGTCAAAACAAACCCCCACCACCGCACCCAGAGCGGTGGGGAGATTTGCAATGACGCGTCCATAGCCCGGGGTGGGAAGGGGGGCCACCAGGTGAGAAGGGGGTCACCAGGCAAGAGGGGGGCCGCCAGGTAAGAGGGGGGTCACCTGGTGAGAAGGGGGTCACCAGGTAAGAAGGAAGGGGGGACCAATCGGGAAAATTGGGGGGAGGGAAATAAAAAATTAATATAAAATTACCTAAAATTAGACCTCATCCTCCTCCTCCTCTTCCATTGAGGAATAGCCCGATTCTGGCTCGGCCCTGGCGAGGAATTCCTGCACATCATCTTCGAAAATGAAGAAGCCGACGCCTGCCTGAAACCGGACCAGGTGCTCAGGCTCCGCGTCCCAGTCTTCTAAGCCGTTATCGTCTATAGCACTTAAGAATCACAGTTTTTTAAGTTTATAAGTAATTTAGCTGCGGGGATAATCACAGAAAAAAAAACCGTGAAGCACGCGCGACGAGTGATGAGCGATTACTAAAGGGCTCATCGCGTCATGCAAAAATCAAAGCTGTAAACATCCCACTCTGCAGACATGCAGGTGGGCCTGAATCAGCATCTTCAGTACATCCGTACGAATATAGAGTATGACTAATCAACACGATTATATCAACACAATATATATATATATATATATATCGTAAGATTTTGGTATACAGTGGGAAAATTTAACTACATATATAGTAGAATAATTATTGATTTAGAAATATCTGAATTTTAATTGAATTTTGAGAGATTCGAAATATTAAGTTTTGTTTTGTAGCGCTATCAGAAGTTACTGAGTAGGCTGATTAGATTAGTTACAAGTGTTCTTGATAATAATACGTAGGTAGCAAGGTGTAAGACATATTTGATAAGTATATGAGTAGATAGGATTAGATTTCAAAACAGCGGCGACTGACCGCGCGGGAATACTGCGTTTTTCCGATTCTCCGCAATTGCACCTGCATATTAGTCATCTTGTCACCTTTGCATTTTCGGCAGCGCGCTTCCCGGTTCTCCGCGGTATTATAAGATACTGCCTTCCAAGTCAATTTTGTCTTATTTTTAGCATAGCCGAGTCATTGCAGTCATGTCTATAACAATGACGTCGAATTAGCTGTAAAGTTATTTGCTTATGGAGTTTAGCACTAATATTCAATTCATTGACTCACAATCGAACGCACCGACATCACCAAAAATTAGCACGTATAAGGAAAGCAGGAGGGTGGCAATTGTTTAAAACGAAAATTATGAAGGAATACCACTATAAGCAGCGCGTACGCATTAGGCGGCTCGATACCGAGAGCGATCTGCAGACTGGCGGGAAATCCATATCATATTTGCCCTTGATGTGAAGCAACCTTTTTTAATCACCACATGTATAACAATGTAACAATCTCTGTGTAAGCGACTCGTTCACGTTTCTGTTTTCAAGGCTGTCTTTCGAGAACGAGCCAATCGTTTTTACTCGTTGCGGAATAAAGTTTTACGTTCGGATTCCGAGCACTCGACCGATGGCTCGAGTATGAGTTCTTCGTTAAGTTAAGACCGCAGAGATCTGAGAAACGGCACTTCCTGCGCTCGAATCGACCTTTTAACGCTGTGCACTTTAAGAATCATAAGTTTTTTAATATTCGAAGTCGTTAACTCTGTTCCCAAACATGCGAGCTAACTTGTTTAAACATTCGACGTAAACAATGTTTTTTATGCTAATTATTACAAAATTGAAGTAAGAAATTGTGTTATAGTGTAAATGCATAGCGTTGAAGGGGCTATCCCGCTTTTTTATTTACTTTGTTATTCGAAATATTTAATACTTTTATTCAGCATAAACTATTAAGATCGGCATTATAACTGCAATCGCAAGCGTTTTCAGCTGTATCGTCTGTAGAGCTGTGTTTTCACGTACTTTTTTTCAACTGAAATTATACATTCAAAATTTCCGCTCAGTTTTCGCGCACACTAATATAAAGATTGTGTAATCAAGGTTTCATGTTCAGTCTTTACTTGGTATAAGCTGCTACATAAGCCATGGATGTGATCTTTGATTTTCAGTTCTTCAAAGATAACAGACGTCGATATGTGGCAAAAGAGATAGCCGGGTGAAAAAGGCATCAATACCGCTTCAATGTCTCACAGAAGATGTACGAAGAGAAAACATCTGGCTAACCAAAAATCATCATGGTCTCAAAGATTTTGACGGCGAGGCATCTTTGAAGGATGTAAAAGAGTGTTTAAGAAAAATTTCAACAAGTTTTGGTAAAATATGTATGAGAGGCCTTGATAAATGGTTAATAATGCATGAAATCTTGTCTCGACAAATTCTCAACCTCGAGTACGATTCCGATTGTCCATCTTTCGATAAATTATCATCCGATGTTTATTGTATGCGTCACGGTGTGAAAGTCTCCTATCAAAATTATCGCTGTTCTTTAAACAATGCTTATAAGCTGAAATCGTCGTTGTTAACACGTACGACACCGATACTGTAAAAACGGGGTGGGGTCTACGATGGATAGGACCATCACATGAATGTATTTTACAATACAACTCAATTTTTTCTCTACATACTGCCAATGTATCACTATCAAGCAGATTAATATATTTTTTAACAATATTCGGTGTATAATATAACACCTGAGCCTCAACCATATCTTTTTTACTTTTATCAATAATAAATTCAGCGATATATTTTATAACCACACTTACAGTATCCTCTAATGTTTCTAAACATTCAGCGCGTAAAGTAGCACATTTTGATACATAATTTTTCAAACATTCAAATGCCGTTTCATTCAATACAATAAATGATCGAAGTCTTATCGGTAGGCTACCTTGGTTAGGTAGTCTACCCTCTTCAATTATAATATTTTTTATATTGCTAATACGTGTAAATTTAATAGACCAATCGTCATCATAAGATGTAGTATCCTCTTTATTGCCAGCGTCTCCGGAGAAGAAATTAGAGATTTCGTCAAAATGTTCATTGAACTGCACCCATCTGTCGTATGTAAAGGCAACACCGGTAAAGTTGGAATCCAGTAATCGGACAGTCACCTTGTACTCTTCATCTTCAAGACGGTTGTATTCCATACCAATTGTGACGATTCTCGAATAAGAATTATCCAGAGGGTATAGTGCACAAAATAGCTGTAGCTTCTGCTGCTGCTGGTGTTCGTGCTGCTGCTGCTGCTGTGACTGATCCATTGTAATAACTTGTATCTTAACCAGTTGAGAAACCACTAATGAAGATTTGCGATGCGCTCGGTCATTATTTAAGCGCTGCAAAGCTGAATCAGATATTCTGAAACAGCGGAAAGAAAGCATCCAAGCTCCCTCTCCGAGTCTTTACGTTATAGTAACGACATCTTGGAGGGACAACAGCTTTGTAAGCATCTGACTATGCACACACCATTTCCGACAAAAGCATCATCAGTCCTTTTCATACAATGCACATAACGCCTAGCTATGTCATCATTTTTTCGCAGGTTAGCTGAGAAGTTTTCGAGAAATTTATGAAATCCGATACCAGCGCACATGTAGCGTAAAAACATGATACAGTATTGGCCGCAGACGTCGGAAGAATCGTTCTGCAGTCGAACGCAATTCCAGCGAAATTGTTTATAATTTTTTCGCAGACGATTTATATGATCGGGTGTAAATGGGGGTAGACCGAAGCTATCGAAATAAAACGCATTACCAGTTCTATCAGCGTATATATCAACCTAATGCATACCAGATTTCGTATGATCATCCGTATTGACAATAAATGCTGTAGCCGGAAATACACCGATAGTATGCGAACGGATTTTCGATAGATTTCTTAATATCTGAAGACTATCCATCGTAGACCCCACCCCGTTTTTACAGTATCGGTGTCGTACGTGTTAACAACGACTATTTCAGCTTATAAGCATTGTTTAAAGAACAGCGATAATTTTGATAGGAGACTTTCACACCGTGACGCATACAATAAACATCGGATGATTATTTATCGAAAGATGGACAATCGGAATCGTTCTCGAGGTTGAGAATTTGTCGAGACAAGATTTCATGCATTATTAACCATTTATCAAGGCCTCTCATACATATTTTACCAAAACTTGTTGAAATTTTTCTTAAACACTCTTTTACATCCTTCAAAGATGCCTCGCCGTCAAAATCTTTGAGACCATGATGATTTTTGGTTAGCTAGATGTTTTCTCTTCGTACATCTTCTGTGAGACATTGAAGCGGTATTGATGCCTTTTTCACCCGGCTATCTCTTTTGCCACATATCGCCGTCTGTTATCTTTGAAGAACTGAAAATCAAAGATCACATCCATGGCTTATGTAGCAGCTTATACCAAGTAAAGACTGAACATGAAACCTTGATTACACAATCTTTATATTAGTGTGCGCGAAAACTGAGCGGAAATTTTGAATGTATAATTTCAGTTGAAAAAAAGCACGTGAAAACACAGCTCTACAGACGATACAGCTGAAAACGCTTGCGATTGCAGTTATAATGCCGATCTTAATAGTTTATGCTGAATAAAAGTATTAAATATTTCGAATAACAAAGTAAATAAAAAAGCGGGATAGCCCCTTCAACGCTATGCATTTACACTATAACACAATTTCTTACTTCAATTTTGTAATAATTAGCATAAAAAACATTGTTTACGTCGAATGTTTAAACAAGTTAGCTCGCATGTTTGGGAACAGAGTTAACGACTTCGAATATTAAAAAACTTATGATTCTTAAAGTGCACAGCGTTAAAAGGTCGATTCGAGCGCAGGAAGTGCCGTTTCTCAGATCTCTGCGGTCTTAACTTAACGAAGAACTCATACTCGAGCCATCGGTCGAGTGCTCGGAATCCGAACGTAAAACTTTATTCCGCAACGAGTAAAAACGATTGGCTCGTTCTCGAAAGACAGCCTTGAAAACAGAAACGTGAACGAGTCGCTTACACAGAGATTGTTACATTGTTATACATGTGGTGATTAAAAAAGGTTGCTTCACATCAAGGGCAAATATGATATGGATTTCCCGCCAGTCTGCAGATCGCTCTCGGTATCGAGCCGCCTAATGCGTACGCGCTGCTTATAGTGGTATTCCTTCATAATTTTCGTTTTAAACAATTGCCACCCTCCTGCTTTCCTTATACGTGCTAATTTTTGGTGATGTCGGTGCGTTCGATTGTGAGTCAATGAATTGAATATTAGTGCTAAACTCCATAAGCAAATAACTTTACAGCTAATTCGACGTCATTGTCATAGACATGACTGCAATGACTCGGCTATGCTAAAAATAAGACAAAATTGACTTGGAAGGCAGTATCTTATAATACCGCGGAGAACCGGGAAGCGCGCTGCCGAAAATGCAACGGTGACAAGATGACTAATATGCAGGTGCAATTGCGGAGAATCGGAAAAACGCAGTATTCCCGCGCGGTCAGTCGCCGCTGTTTTGAAATCTAATCCTATCTACTCATATACTTATCAAATATGTCTTACACCTTGCTACCTACGTATTATTATCAAGAACACTTGTAACTAATCTAATCAGCCTACTCAGTAACTTCTGATAGCGCTACAAAACAAAACTTAATATTTCGAATCTCTCAAAATTCAATTAAAATTCAGATATTTCTAAATCAATAATTATTCTACTATATATGTAGTTAAATTTTCCCACTGTATACCAAAATCTTACGATATATATGTATATATATATATTGTGTTGATATAATCGTGTTGATTAGTCATACTCTATGTTCGTACGGATGTACTGAAGATGCTGATTCAGGCCCACCTGCATGTCTGCAGAGTAGGATGTTTACAGCTTTGATTTTTGCATGACGCGATGAGCCCTTTAGTAATCGCTCATCACTCGTCGCGCGCGCTTCACGGTTTTTTTTTCTGTGATTATCCCCGCAGCTAAATTACTTATAAACTAAAAAAACTGTGATTCTTAAGTGCTATGGCCGATAACGGCTTAGAAGACTGGGACGCGGAGCCTGAGCACCTGGTCCGGTTTCAGGCAGGCGTCGGCTTCTTCATTTTCGAGGATGATGTGCAGGAATTCCTCGCCAGGGCCGAGCCAGAATCGGGCTATTCCTCAATGGAAGAGGAGGAGGAGGATGAGGTCTAATTTTAGGTAATTTTATATTAATTTTTTATTTCCCTCCCCCCAATTTTCCCGATTGGTCCCCCCTTCCTTCTTACCTGGTGACCCCCTTCTCACCAGGTGACCCCCCTCTTACCTGGCGGCCCCCCCTCTTACCTGGTGACCCCCTTCTCACCTGGTGGCCCCCCCTTCCCACCCCGGGCTATGGACGCGTCATTGCAAATCTCCCCACCGCTCTGGGTGCGGTGGTGGGGGTTTGTTTTGACGCTCCATAGTCCGGGGTATACTACTCATATATATATCATATATTAGAAGCTTTAAAAGTGCGAAAAAATCATGTTCACTTATATAGCACTAAAAAATAAAAACGCGGAAATTACAGTTTTTTTAAAAAAAAGCTATTTGCATGCTTTCCGTTTTTGGTCCGTAGCTTTGAGCCAAATTTTTTTTGGACAAAAGGGACTTGAGCATCGTATTCTACGGACAATTTCCTATAAAAAAAGTCAATAAAAAAAAAATCGATTTTTTCAAGATTCTAACTCAGGCATAACCCCTTAATGTGTTTTTTTCTCAGCTTTTTTTCTCTTTTAATAAAATTACCATTAAATTAACACAAATACCTGAAATTGTCATTTTTTGCACAAATTTTAATATTTTTTTACCAAGCGCATAATATACATAATTTTTAATCAAAAAATATTATTACCGTTAACCCGCATAATATATATATATATATATATATGTATATGTAAGCTAACGGACGGCTCTTTGTGTTTTGAAAGGCGACTTTTGTGTGACTTTTGAAAGGTCTAGTTTTATATAAACATTATTATTGTATTTGTGCGTACAAATCTTCGAAAGTGTACACCCTTCCCTTTTTAATGTGACACCCTTTCCATTATATTACAAATATATAAACTCATTGCAAATCAATACCTATCAATTGGAAATTTGACTCAAAATTATATTAAGTTTTAGGCAATATAGATAGAAATGGATTCAAATGAACAATTATGTGTAATTTGTGATCAACTTCTGTCTTTATAAAAATGTATTGAACTCACCAATCGAACATTCTAAACGTTATTTGATTCTAGTAACCGAAGAAACGATAATTTAATAAGAACGAAGAAAATAACGAAAGGAAAGGGATTAAAAGTTCACGAGTCTTGTTATAAGTCGTATACTCACTCAAAAAATATTACGGCTTCTTCTAAAATACCATGCACATCTACTAGTAGACGATCTACAGATTCATCTGAATTCGACAAAAACTGTATATTTTGTCGACTAGACGTATCGGAAAAATTTACTAAAGAAGAAAGTAGAAAACCGGCAAGTTCAAGAGTAAAAGTTCGTTTTATAGAGAAGGAAGAGACTTTTCAAAAACTAATTGATACATCTACAAAGCGAAGTGATGTAGAAGCCATAAATTTATTAGATCTAATTTCTGGTCTAAATTAGGTTGAAGTTCAGCGTCAATTTCATAGCACATATTTTGCTTCATTTTATAAATATCGCGAGCCTACTACTTGCATTGTAATTACGGAAACTGCAGTACAATACATAGTAAATTATTTGAATGATCATGAAGACGAATCAAGGGGCGCGGTAGCGCCACGATGGCAAGTATAAGGTACTTTTGGTACGTACACCGCCCTCGGGCGCTAGCCAGACCCAATATACTTCTCATATGCATTGTTGGTAACTAGTCGTACCGTTTCAAGGGGCGCGGTAGCGCCACGATGGCAAATATAAGGTACTTTTAGAACGTACGCCGCCGTCGGGCGCAAGCCAGACCCTATATACTTCTCGTAGGCATTGTTGGAAACTAATCGTACGGTTTCCTTCGCATTGACAGCTTCTTTACTTAAATATAAGCACTTAAATGAAAGCTTGCGACGAAAGTAATAAAATCACATCAGGGTCACATTTTGTGAAATTGCTTCGATCGGGAGATATTCTAAAGAGAAAGTCTTGGCACCTCAATTCTTCAAGCGGGAGAAGAATTGTTCGACGGATATCCGGTGACGTAGCATCTACGTAATTCTGAGCTATATAGGTATACTTAAGTGTACGTTATTTTTCTGAAGAAGATATAGATATACTTTTGTGTACGTTGTTTTTCCGCAGACGACAGAAGATATTCATACACAGTGTTATATTTTTTAAATCAACGTGAATTTTCTTTTGCTTTTTTTGTTTAAATATATATATGTACATATATACATATACTGCTAAATAATGTTAAATAATAATAACATAAATACAGATTTTAAAACAATGCCATATATAACTAATACTTTTGTCTTTACAATGTTATAAATTACGAGTTACAATCAGACAAGTTTTTGGTTTTATATTTTATATATATATTTATATATATATTACATTTAAATATATCGTACATATATATAGAATTTTATGAACTTATTCTTTGTTTAAATGTTATCTATTATTTTTTCAGATTTTTATAAGTTATTATGTCTCATGGGAGGTTATACGCTTGGAGCGAATATTGAAAAATTAAGTAATATATGAAAAAATAAAAAGGTTTTTGTGTGTGAATATTGAAATATTTTATCGGCCTCACTGATTCTATTCATTAATAAACTAGGAAATAGCTGACAAATCTATTAAGTTTAAACCAGCAATTGGAATAGAGCAAGCGTAACTTTTTATTTTGGTTTTGCATAATTTCTGATTATAATAATTAGAGTCATTAATGTAATGTGTAAAAGGCGAATATATATAACTATGCATATTTTTGCTTATGCATAATATAAATTAAAGTCATCAAGTCATTAAGTTATATAACTTTATATATAATTAGCAATTAAATAGTATCAAAATTTTTCTTTAAAGGTCTTAGTATTCATGAGTTGAAGACGTAACAAAATAATCAAAGACTCGGGTTTAGTACCCTTTATGCATTTGATTTACAATGAAAAGACAACTTTTTATACTACATTTCATATGTATTTGAGCACTTCCTTTGCTCTTAATCAGAAGACATGTATCTCAGTATTTTTATTATTTGTCACAACAAATCCTTGCGAACTTCTGTTTGATTTCAGATCCTTTTTTAATTATTTAAAATCCTATAATATTTTAATCTAATTTATTACCTACATCCTTGTTAAAAGAATTGTTTATAAGAAATGCCGGAAGAACTCATTAGACATGGATTAGGAGGTTATACGTCATACACCATTGGTGAATATTGAAAAAGAAAACAAAAAGGTTCCTGTGTTCAAATTTAAAAAAACAGAAAATATAATATTTTCCATCTGTCTCACTGTAGTTTTCATAAATATTTATAACAAACTAGACATAGCTAGAACATTTATCAAGTTTAAAGCAGCAAAAAGAAGGTTCCAGTGACGAAGTGAAATTAGTCAAGTGGATAAATATGTTAAGACATCTCAAAAACATGACTAATAGGCTAGAACTAGATAAGTATTTAGTTTTACGCAGTAAAAAAACTTTTGTAATTGGTATAGTTGAGCAGTATTGAAATAATAAGAGATTAGAAATTTCAAAATTCAAAAATTCAAAATTGCTGAGCCATATCAACTTGAAAATTCTTATATTATCCCTCTGAGTGACTGACTTGACAACGTATGTGTGCTCGTTACCTTATACAAAGCAAAACATTCTTTTCTCTTGGGAAAAGGCTCGTTATATCCATGATCTAGACACTAAGTATACTTCGTACTCCCTTCAAAACTTATTTTCTATCTAGAAATCCATCGCAAGGATAGTATGTGAAATTTTAAGTTAATCACATAGATGAATGTCGAAATATATATCATTTAAGGCATTCAAAATTAAACAGCTCAAAATTGGTCTAGACGATTAACTTGAAATTTCTCATGCTATCCCTCTGATTGATTTGCTTAATAAAAAATTAGTTATTGTCAATTTTAAGAGAGCAACATGTACACTCAGTTTCCAAATCTTGGACGTAACGAGTCTTTTTCCAAGGGAAATGCATGTTTTACTTTGTATAAGGTAACGAGAACTTATACGTTGTCAAGCCAGTCACCCAGAGGGATAATATAAGAATTTTCAAGTTGATACGGCTCAGAAATTTTGAATTTTTGAATTTTGAAATTTCTAATCTCTGATTATTTCAATACTGCTCAACTATACGAATCACAAAAGTTCTTATACTCTCCCTCTAAGCAGTGGGCTTGAAAAGTTGTATGATCTTTTTACCTTTTAGAAAGCAGAACATAAATTTACATTGGGAAAAGAGACGCTCACCTCAAATTCTGGAAACTGCCTGTACCTGGGCACTCTGAAAATTGAAAATAACTAAGTTTTCATTAAACATACCAATCAGAGGGATATCATAAGAAACTTCAAGTTTATCGTATCGACCAATTTCAAAATAATTATCATATAATTCATTCAAAATTGAACAGCTAAGAATTGGTCTAGACGATTCACTTGAAATTTCCCATGATATCCCTCTGATTGATTTGTTTAATGAAAAAATAGTTATTTTCAATTTTCAGAGTACAGGCAGACTGTGGGTTGAGCGTCTCTTTTCCCAATGGAAATGTATGTTCTGCTTTCTAAAAGGTAAAACGATCATACAAGTTTTCAAGCCCACTGCTTAGAGCGATAGTATAAGAATTTTGAAGATGGTATAGTTGAGCAGTATTGAAATAATCAGAGATTAGAAATTTCAAAATTCAATAATTCAAAACTGCTGGGCCGTATCAACTTGAAAAATCTTATATTATCCCTCTAAGTGACTGGCTTGACAACTTATATCGTCTACATACATTGAACAGATCATAACGCTATGGAATTTTTTTGCCATGCCTGGTTAGGTCACTCTAGTGTATATAATGCTGTTCATAAATAAATTCTACGTTAGCAGCTGAATCGCTTTAAATATATCTTACCTTAAAAGCTATAGATTTAGAATATATTTAATAAACTATAACTTGTTTGTTAACTGTATTGTACTCCTTTAAAATGTAGTGAAATCTCTCCCTCCCCCTCCCCAAAAAAATCTTTTCAAGGTAAAAGGTTACCAAGTATAAGGTTGTTTCTCAATCAAGGCGTTTTTCAATCAAGAAAAAAATAAGTTTATAAAAATTTTACAAGATAATATAGAGTTACTAAATGAACTACGCTGTTTCAACGACGAAAAAACCGATAGTAAAACAATAGAACTTGCTGGCATTAAATTTGTCCAATTACTGTATGGTCAAAAAAATTAACGAACCATTAAATGTTCATAGATATAATATGTTTAAAAAATCGGTAATGAATAAATCATTTAATTTAGCTACTCTTCCTCCTATAAAAGCAGCGACAGATCAACATTGCCTAAGAGTGTACTATCAATTGCGACAATGGGCACAGGATGATTCAAAGAATACAGTTGACTGGGGATGGAAAGAAACGAAAAATTTCTTGTACCTGCGCAAGAGCGTACAGTACTAAAAACTGCAGTGGCAGAAAACTCGGTATTATTTGTACAATTTTATGTACACATTGTGAGGAAAAAAATTGCGATAACATTGACAATACTGATCTCGACCTAAATTCGGATGATGATAACGATGAGACTGAATCTAGTTCACCTATTATACTACATGTGAGATTAAAAATAATAACGTTGCTAACGATGACAACGTCGATGATCCTTCAATTCAACGATCAAAGCTTCCAGAGGTTAACTTTACCGTTGTAGAGGATGAAGAAGAAGCTCTTCAACATTCTGAAGGTCCAGCAGTAAAAAAGGTAGAAGAGAAGAGGCAACTCGAAACATTTATTATGTATCAATTAATATTGATTTTCTGCGGTAGCAAAGATAAGGATTCTCCCATCAATATCGTCATCGTCATCCAAAGCTTTGCTGATAGTGCACGGGTATGTTTTCTAAGTCTAATAAGGAGATTGGGTTTGGTGGCATATTTCGTAATCGCGTACGTGAAATTTGTTTTTTTAAGTTAAGACGATCAGGTACGTTCGATAATACTCCTGAAACGTATAGCAGTACGTTAGCATAAATAATTGGTTACATAACTAACCTCATCCTAATCAATTTAGCGCATTTGCTTTTACCCGAAGGAACGTCTCGCAATTCTCGGCGTATAATTTGAGCGGGAAGAAGTTCGGGGTGTTCTTCCGCGGATCTTTTAATCTGTGAAACTATCCTTTGAGCATCAACTGCATCGTAGTTTGGGGGATGATTATGTGAAGATTCGTTGGGTCCTTTATGTACCATCAAATGTTCACCATCTCCCGTCGTAATAGCACGAGCTGGACATTTTCCTTCATTTTTGCAGTTCCAGTACCGGCGATTATCTCCCGAATGTTTATAATAAAGATAGCCGTCAATATGAAGAAACACACTTTTTTTGCTCGTACAATTTCAACATTTGCGTATTCCATATTCTACTATTATAAACGTAAAAACTTAAAATTTAGCCGAGGAATTCAATATCAACTTTTATATATCGAAATTTTGAATGTAAACTGCGGTTATAAATAAATCAATATAACCTAGTTACGACATAAACAAACGCGGTACGATTAAAATTCATTTTGGGAAATAGAAGTGTTGGGAGAAAAGAATTTTGAAAAAATTTGTTTTGGGAAAAATGTCCCTTGGGAATATATTTCATTGGGAAAAATGGATTAGGAAAAATGCCCCCCACCACTCTTGAACTTGCCGGTTTTCTACTTTCTTGTTTAATAGATTTTTCCGATACGTCTAGTCGACAAAATATACAGTTTTTGTCGAATTCAAATGAATCTGTAGATCGTCTACTAGTAAACGCACTAGATGTGCTTGGTATTTTAGAAGAAGCCATAATATTTTTTGAGTCAGTATACGACTTATAACAAGACTCGTGAATTTTTAATCCCTTTCCTTTCGCTATTTTCTTCGTTCTTATTAAATTATCGTTTCTTCGGTTACTAGAGTTAAATAACGTTTCGAATGTTCGATCGGTGAGTTCAATATATTTTTGTAAAGACAAAAATTGATCACAAATTACACATAATTGTTGATTTGAATCCATTTCTGATCTATATTGCCTAAAACTTAATATAATTTTGAGACAAATTTCCAATTGATACGTATTGATTTGCACTGAGTTTATTTATTTGTAATATAATGGAAAGGGTGTCACTTTTAAGAGGGAAGGGTGTCGCTTTTTAGAGGAAGGGTGTCACTTTTAAAAGGGAAGGGTGTACACTTTCGAAGATTTGTACGCACAAATACAATAATAATGTTTGCATAAAACTAGACCTTTCAAAAGTCACACAAAAGTCGCCTTTCAAAACACAAAGAGCCGTCCGTTAGTTTACATATACATGTATATATTATGCGGGTTAACGATAATAATATTTTTAGATTAAAAATTATGTATATTATGCGCTTGGTAAAAAAATATTAAAATTTGTGCAAAAAATGACAATTTAAGGCATTTGTGTTAATTTAATGGTAATTTTATTAAAAGAGAAAAAAAGCTGAGAAAAAAACAATTAAATGAAAAAAAAGTATTGCAATAGCTGCTGTAGTTGCCGAGAAAATAAATTTACAATTAAGGTTCACGAAATCCTGTCCGCCGTTGCAATGGCGCTCCTCCCACCACCGCGCCACCCGACCGGAGGACGCACGGCCGAGCTGATTTTGCCTTTTCCACCAGTTGTTTCAGATGAACCAAGGCATCTACAGCTGTTCGGACAGACATGATCTTCTAGAGCATTTCTTCGACAAGCACTGTCATAAATTTCACCTAAAAATATTAAGTAGTTTCGGCATAATCGGCGATTGAAAAAAAATTGTTATCTCGGCTCCTATTTGTGCGATCTTAATACACACTTTACGATGCATTTTACCGCGTTTCGCTAACTTTAAAATTGGCCGAGATACAAACCCAGAAATGGACATTTATTGCTAAAATTGTTGTTAAATATTAATTCGAAGAAAAGTTCTTTTTAGCGTTGATTAAATATGCCATAAGCTAGCGATTGCAGGTGGTCGCATCGATTTATTGTTATATGCGACAAATCAAGGGGCGCGGTAGCGCCTCGATGGCAAGTATAAGGTACGTCAGTACATACGCCGCCGTCGGGCGCTATAGCCAGACCCTATATACGTCTCATAGGCCCTGTTGGAGATGTGACATTCGGTTTTCTTCGCATTAAGAGCTTTGTTTCTCACTTATGAGCACTCAAATGAAAGCTTGGAATAAAACTAGCAAAATCACTTCAGGATCATATATTGTGAAATGGCTTCTATCAAAAGATATTATGAAATGAAGGTTCGGGGTCACGAATTCTTCAACGCGAAAATTCTTCTCCCGTGGCGAAAAATGTTCTCCCCGGAAGTACGTCATAGTTCGTGACGTCAGCTCTACGTATACTATTGCTTGCATCTATACAGTTCATCAAGTGTACAGAAGAGCAGACGATAGTGTATTCACATTTTTTGATTTTTCAATACAATAACACACATGCAGTGTTAAAGAAAAATAAGTATTGTACAAAATAAAGTACCAAAGTGATTTTATTTTCAACATAATATGCAATTTATAAAGCTGGGTTTGATGAAATATTTAAAAACTGACAGATATAATTATGAAAAATTTTCACAAACAAGACTAATAGCCTCAAATTAGATAAGTATTTAGTTGTACTTTTTTTTTTAAATATACAATACATGAAAGATTCATGACCTGATTCTTTGTTAAAATATATCCTTTTATTTTTCAGGTTTTTTTACTATTAGATTATATAAAGAAATAACTATTCTGTGATGTGGCAGCTAGTAAAGTGTTAAGAATTCATCTTTCAAGAAAGTTTACGTTGTTGAAGTGAATATGTAACTTTTTCTATCGTCTCCTGGGTTCACCTTTCAAGCAAGTTTCTACATTCTTGAAGTGGATGTGTAATTTTTTCTATCGTCTCCAGGGAGGTAGACTCTCAGGCTATTCGTCGAAAGGGATCCTGATGAGAAGCTAGTGACAGTGTTGTATTTTCATCATCTAAGAATCAAAGAAAATTTATACAGAATTTCCAGTTTATATAATTTTCTTGTGATGTGACAAGTTGGTTAAGTGTTAGGATTATATTCAATCTTCCACGCAAGAAAGTTTCTACAATTGTGGAAGTGCTTATGAACAATTATTAAATGTTCCTATCGTCTCCTGGGAGATAGACTCTCAGGCTATACATCGAAAGGGATCCTTACAAATAGCTAGTGTGTTTTATTGTCTTGGTTCAAGAATCGAAGAAAGTTTTAACATAGAGAATATTCAGTATAAGGAAAAAATTGTCTTGTATTGTGAGAAGCTAGTGAAGTGTCAAGAATATGCATCGCTCATGCATGAAAGTTTCTAAGTTGTTTAAGTGTATATGAATAATTCATAACTTTTCCTATCGTCTCCTGGGAGGTAGACTCTCAGGCTATTTGTCGAAAGGGATCCTGATGAGAAGCTAGTGAAAGTGTTGTATTTTCATCGTCCCAGAATCAAAGAAAATTTATACAGAATTTCCTGTTTATATAATTTTCTTGTGATGTGACAAGTTGGTTGAGTGTTACGATTATATTCAATCTTCCACGCAAGAAAGTTTCTACAATTGTGGAAGTGCTTATGTTAACTTTTCCTATCGTCTCCTGGGAGATAGACTCTGAGGCTGTACGTCAAAAAGAATTCTTATGAATAGATAGTAAAAGTGTTTTATTTTCTTGGTTCAGAGAATATTCAGTTTATATAAGGAAAAAATTGTCTTGTATTGTGAGAAGCTAGTGAAGTGTCAAGAATATGCATCGCTCATGCATGAAAGTTTCTAAGTTGTTTAAGTATATATGAATAGTTTATAACTTTTCCTATCGTCTCCTGGGAGGTAGACTCTCAGGCTATTCGTCGAAAGGGATTCTTATGAATAGCTAGAGAAAGTGTTTTATTTTGTTTTTCAATTACCGTCAATATTTCCTAAAAATTTTTTAAATTGTTCCAAAGTCTAATTTTGGTACATTTATGCATTTATTAGAGAGAGATGGAAAGATAGTTCCTTCTGCTAGAGCTTAATTTGCTCTGTCTTCAAAAATATTTTTTAAAATTTATTTTTAAATGAAACTAAATAAAAATGATTAATGAGCATGGATGTATTGATTATAATTAATGGTTTATTGACTTTTATATAAGTCAAATATCCTTGAAACTATTACATATGGAGTATATGGCACCCGGGTGCGCTTTTCAAAGTATAAAATCTTGATTAGTTTATTTTAATTATTGTAAATGTTAAAACTGAATGTATACGGATATTCTATAGTATTTTTATAATGTCGTGCAACAAAATTTCTCTGGATTACGCTAATATTTCACTGTTTTACCTACATTTTTTTAACAAGTCATTTTTAATAAACTTGTGCTTTTTAATAAATGAGCTGTTATATTTATTTCTCACAGAGAAATCAAGACCTGTGATATTCTGGGACTTTCACAGGTTCTTTTATAATGAGTTAAGCTATCTTTTCAAATGTTTGTGTCTTCGATATTGATGATCGATCAAGTTGAACACTTCTTTTTAAGGCTTAAAAGGTTTATACGTAGAATCACACAGAAGCATTTTGGTCACTCTGAAAATAAAAAATAACTAAGTTTTCGTTAAACATACCAATCAGAGGGATATCATGAGAAATTTGAAGTTTACCATATAGACCAATTTCAAAATAATCATCATATAAGGCATTCAAAATCGAAGAGCTAAAAATTGGTCTAGACGATTAACTTTAAATTTCATATGCTATCCCTCTGATTGATTTGCTCAATTCAAAAATAGTTATTTTTAATTTTCAGAATGCCAGAGTTCAGGCAGTTTCCAGAATGTGGGTTGAGCGTCTCTTTTCCTAAAAGGTAAAAAGATCATACAAGTTTTCAAGCCCACTACTTAGAGGGATAGTATAAGAATTTTGAAGATGGTATAGTTTAGCAGTATTGAGATAATCAGAGATTAGAAATTTCAAAATTCAATAATTCAAAACTGCTGAGCCGTATCAACTGGAAAATTTTTAGATTATCCCTCTAAGTGACTGGCTTGACAATTTATATTATCTATATACATTCAACAGATCATAACGGAATGGAATTTTTTTGCCATGCCTGGTTAGGTCACTCTAGTGTATATATTGTAGTTCATAAATAAACACTACGTTAGTAGCTGATTGCTTTAAATACATCTTACCTTAAAAGCTATAAATTTAGAATATATTTAATAAACTATAACTTGTTTGCTAAATGACTCAATTCAATTTAGAATAGAACTCAATAGAACTCAATAGAACTCAATTTAGAATATATTTAATAAACTATAACTTGTTTGCTAAATGACACTATTCAATATTGACACTAAATTTATGATGTCAACCGTGTAAGTATTTATGTGAAAGTCATACAGGGGATACCACAACTTTACTGACACTATTTTTTACAGGTTTTCATAAAGTTTGAATTCGATTACAGTTTTCTAAACGTTTACCGAATTAGGTGGGTTGCATTAAAAATGATAATACATCTATCATAAAGAATCATAGGGATATTGGAAATTAACTTACATATACTTCTTTTTATTCTAAATATTATTTTCATTATTCCATAATATAGATTGAACAATTGTAAAGGATACGATATAAACTTGTATAAATATTAAAATGCTATATCACTCATGGTCTGCATGACAATAGTATACGTAACGTACAAATGCTTTCGAGAAAGCAGTTATCAGTTAATTAATTAGCAATAATTTTAGACGTACAGATTTCTTTGATGTATATTTGCGAAACAAATCATTATGGAACTTAACATAAAATTTAGTGTCAATAAAGGAAAAAACGCGCTATTCTATTTACCTGGAGGGTGGTGTGGAAAAGATAGATTTCTTGGTAAATAATAATGATCTAAAAAAACTATTTACTCTACAGATAGTGTCTAAAAAATAATTATTATTATTATTACAATAATCCATGAGCAAATGTACATTAATATTTTAAATTTATTACTTATTTAGTTGATGTTAACTATTCTCTGTAATTTACATATTATATACCTTTTAAAAGTAGTGAAATCTCTCCCCCCCCCCCCCAAACAAACCTTTTCAAGGTAAAAGGCTGGCAAGTATAAGGTCGTTTCTTCATGTAAAAATTAAAGATTAATTTTACAACTCTTGATAACCTTAATGTAAAAAAAACTCTTAATAACACTTATGCAGACAAAACCAAACTTTTATTAACATTCATACAGACAAAATAAAAATTCTTAGAGCTTACTCTAAAATTCAACTTTAATTTTCAAACTTCGACAACTCTTATGTAGTCGAAATTATAAATGCTGTATTCTATACAGTTATTTAATTATGGAAATTAAAGATCTTGATAACACTTATATAGACAAAATACTAGTAGCTTTACTGCATACTCTTAAGACGTGTTGATATTATAATCGTCAGATCAACAAATAATATATCTTCTTTCCTCTTGTGAATAAGTGATCGAACACAAATACTGGAAGAATATGTGATACTTATAGATCAAGTTGGAAAACAAATAATTATGTTAGGATGAATGTCTTCTTTTACCTCTGCAATGAGTTAATCACAATCACTCAAATCATGATGCTTATACATTAAGCTAAAAAATCCGAAACTCTCATGTATGAAAATATGAACGTGTAACCATCTTCGCGTTAAGGGTCTGTTGGACAGATTACCATTTCTTTAGTGTCACTTCTCCTTCGATTATCTATACCTTCGATTTGACATAAATTCTCATTTTAATTTTAAGAAAAGAAAGTTATGATATCAATAAATAAATTGGCAAGTTTTTTGCTATAAAAAATAATTGTTTTCAAATAAATAAATAACCGATAAAATTGAGGAAGGATTATAAATATATGTGTTCATATAAACACTTAATCCAATTGGAGCATGTGAAAAGGTGGATAGCCTGTGAAAAGGTACAGTCGGGTACAATTAAAACTTTGAATAATTGCGACTGCTGCCACGTTCTGTACATATAATAGAATGGTATGATGTTCTTACATGACATTATCACATGACAAATGTGCCCATAATATGTAGTAATATCATGTTTGTCTAAAATTATTATGTAATTTAACAAGCTTGTTTCGCATCATGAAAACTTTTTCATTTATTTATGGAAGCTGAGAGCGGATGTACAATCTACTCTACTTAGTAATTCAGTAAATGTATTGCTATCCTTATTTCATTCAAAATCTATGTCCAGGACGATTATATACAATTATATATGAGATTTAAATTCTGTTGATTTACATACATTTAAAAAAAACAGGAACAAATTCTATCATGTAGAACGCAATTTTTTGACGGAAAAACTTGCCGCCCCGTCCTATCATAGATAATCGATGAACAACTAAATGTCAGTGTAATTATCAAAATCATAAAATTTTTAATATAGTTAATTTATCGTCCTATTATCCTATAATGCGTAATACTCAAATCATTATATTAAACTGTGAGACCAATGGCCTCAAATAATAAAAAACAATGGAATTTTTTAATTAAGTAAAGATTTTAATTAAGTAAAGATTTGAAACTAAAAGCTGTAAACTACATAAATATTAATTTAAAACTTTTAAACTTGATTTATTTTCCAACTAGACTCATAGAAATTTATTTTATAACATTTTTTTAATATGTAATAATAGTTACAATTATTTTTAATCAACTTCCTGCAATCTTCCGATAATACTAACAGAGGTTTGTAAAACATACATACAAATAACCAAAAATGAGCTTAGAATGATTGCAAGATTAAGTTTGAATTCTTCAACAATTCGTCAAGGACAGTAATAAATACATATAGAATGAAAAATCGATTCAGAGATTTTTTAACGGTGTTTCATTAACAAGTTAATTTGGTTAACCTTGCATAATTTAAATATGGTATACATCGTTATCTATGATAGGACGGGGCGGCAAGTTTTTCCGTCAAAAAATTGCGTTCTACATGATAGAATTTGTTCCTGTTTTTTTTAAATGTATGTAAATCAACAGAATTTAAATCTCATATATAATTGTATATAATCGTCCTGGACATAGATTTTGAATGAAATAAGGATAGCAATACATTTACTGAATTACTAAGTAGAGTAGATTGTACATCCGCTCTCAGCTTCCATAAATAAATGAAAAAGTTTTCATGATGCGAAACAAGCTTGTTAAATTACATAATAATTTTAGACAAACATGATATTACTACATATTATGGGCACATTTGTCATGTGATAATGTCATGTAAGAACATCATACCATTCTATTACATGTACAGAACGTGGCAGCAGTCGCAATTATTCAAAGTTTTAATTGTACCCGACTGTACCTTTTCACAGGCTATCCACCTTTTCACATGCTCCAATTGGATTAAGTGTTTATATGAACACATATATTTATAATCCTTCCTCAATTTAATCGGTTATTTATTTATTTGAAAACAATTATTTTTTATAGCAAAAAACTTGCCAATTTATTTATTGATATCATAACTTTCTTTTCTTAAAATTAAAATGAGAATTTATGTCAAATCGAAGGTATAGATAATCGAAGGAGAAGTGACACTAAAGAAATGGTAATCTGTCCAACAGACCCTTAACGCGAAGATGGTTACACGTTCATATTTTCATACATGAGAGTTTCGGATTTTTTAGCTTAATGTATAAGCATCATGATTTGAGTGATTGTGATTAACTCATTGCAGAGGTAAAAGAAGACATTCATCCTAACATAATTATTTGTTTTCCAACTTGATCTATAAGTATCACATATTCTTCCAGTATTTGTGTTCGATCACTTATTCACAAGAGGAAAGAAGATATATTATTTGTTGATCTGACGATTATAATATCAACACGTCTTAAGAGTATGCAGTAAAGCTACTAGTATTTTGTCTATATAAGTGTTATCAAGATCTTTAATTTCCATAATTAAATAACTGTATAGAATACAGCATTTATAATTTCGACTACATAAGAGTTGTCGAAGTTTGAAAATTAAAGTTGAATTTTAGAGTAAGCTCTAAGAATTTTTATTTTGTCTGTATGAATGTTAATAAAAGTTTGGTTTTGTCTGCATAAGTGTTATTAAGAGTTTTTTTTACATTAAGGTTATCAAGAGTTGTAAAATTAATCTTTAATTTTTACATGAAGAAACGACCTTATACTTGCCAGCCTTTTACCTTGAAAAGGTTTGTTTGGGGGGGGGGGGGGGTAGAGATTACAAGAAGCCGTGTGCATTTGAAATAATAGAATAACAATTTTGCAATAAGCCGCCATTTTCACATAGCGAGATCGGGAAAGCATTTTTATGTAGTATGAACTGTCAAGACCTTTTGAGTGGCAGTTCGATGAAAAATAATTATTTTTGCATCAGCTACGGCAACATGAAGAAAAAAACTTTTTTTTATTTAAAAAATTTAGCGATGAAAAAAATTAATTTCGCACTCGGGAATACATGTACCTTGTAGGAAATTTAATTGTGAACAATTTTTATACCCAACGTTTGCAAGTAAAGTTATTGAAAAAAAAAACTACAAACGAAAAACAAAAAAGAATGATCTTTATTTTTCAATAATGACAATGTTCCGGGGCAACTGCGAGGTAGAGAATTTAAGTTCATGATTAGTACACTAACACCTACCTCTAATTTTTAACGGAATGTTTAACCTGCAACTGTGACCTTGATGTACAAGATATTGAATATGTGTGCAAAGTATTGGAAAGGTCTGATTGTCAGCTTTAGGTGTGCGAACTGCAATATATATATATATATATATATATATATATATATATATACATACATGTGTGTGTGTGTGTGTGTGTGTGTGTGTGTGTGTGTGTCGTTATTATTTTTTTTTAAGAAATGAAATCGAAACTGTCCAAAATCCGTCAAAAAAAAAGTTGAAAAAAAACTTTTGAAACTGAAAAATGAACTGAAAAAAGTCTGATTAAAAAATACTTAAAACGTGAATGATTGCATTTGAAGCTGTGAGTGCAAAGTTTGTGTGCGTGTGTGTATATATATATATATATATATATATATATATACACTATATATATATAGATAGATGTTTTATATCAATTTTGAAGCCCAAAAAAGTCTGGATAACACCAATCTAAATTACCACAGGAAGTTGCTTAATATAATAAAAGATTTCTAAGCTAAATTTCATGATTTATTTTTGGCTTGATCAACTTCCCCTAGTTTAGGACCTGCGTGATCATTGTTTTCACTCATGTTGTAGAGCCATTCGTTTAAAGATTTCTATTAACCGGGATGTAATGCTGGCTGAGGGCGCTTGGTCTTGATCCTCATTCACGTCTACGACTCTGGATTCGAACATTCCTCTTACCGAATATTATTATATAAGAGCAACTGTTCCTCAAGGAGAAAGGAACCGAATGATCTCAGATTGCATACAATACTAAGTGTGCGAGCGAGTGCATAGGTAAGTACCCAAAACTCCACCCACACGAGTAGCCATTCCCTACTTTTATGCTTGGGAATATTAATGGGGCGAAGGGAATCAACCAATTGAAGGGCTGTCCTCCTCCCTATTTACTTTGACAGATTAACCTGAGTTATAGGGTTGGGTTATAACTTACTAACCCGACGGGGACACCTCCACGATATGGTCTATCACAATATTTTCAAGAAAACGTCGCAAACTTCTTTTAGTACTTACAATGTCCGTTGAAAAGAACGAATATACTGAGTAGAAATATAGCTCAAAAATTTGTATTATGTAATGCGTAACAACTCTTGCTAATTCCTGGTATATACGAGTTATCTGTAAATATTTTCCACAAATTCTTAAAATGGTTAAAGATGTGTTAGTCACTATTGGTCCCGTATGTTTCTTCTTCATTTTATACTTTAGATTAGTTCTTATTTCTTCGACAAAATTGTATTTTAATTCTTCGGCAATTTCTTCATCATCAGTATCGTCTGACACATCATTTGAATGGTTTTCCTTAAACAATCATAATCATTATTATTAAATTAATTAACGCATTGATACAAGAGTATAGTACGAGATGGAATTGCTTTTTGAAGTATCGGGGAAAAATTGGATTTATCTTGATTTCAGTACGAGTGGTAGTCTACGACGCTACAACTCCCCCAGTATGTATGTATGTGCCTTAGTGCAGCTTGATACCGTTACTCACTCCACTTGCCAATCTCCCATTTTGGATTAAAATTTTTCCGTTTGAGAAGTCTATTTTTATACTAATTCGAATATGCGTCATCGCATGAAATCTTAAAAAAATATTTTGAGAATTAAAATATCAGGAGCTCAATAAATATTTTTAACCAACAAAAAAGCATATAATATAGCACAAGACGATAACTTGATCCAGCTGCCTTTAATCGATAACTTATGACGTACTTAATAAACACTAAAAACTCTTTTGAAAATTAATATTTAACAACATTTTTAACAACAAACAGTTTTTATTTTCGACAATTTTGAAGTTAGAGAAACGCTGTAAAATACCTCTCAAAGTACGTAAAAAACCATGAATTTTGACATCAATTTTGTTGAATCTGATCGGTATAATATTTTTCGATGAAATTTGGTACAGAGCTTGTTGAAAAAGTACGTGATTTTGTAGTCGGGAATACATGTATCTCATACAAAATTCAATTGTAAACAACTTTCATCACCAACTTATTTACATTAAATGAGTTATAAAAATGTTATTCACGAAAAACTAAAAAATAGTGCATTTTCGGAATTCTTTTTGCAATAATAAGAATGGTCCCGACCTGGCCCGAAGTCCAAACTTTAGGGCCATTTTCAGTAAGTTATCAATAAAATATTTCCATGATAAAAATAAATTTAGAAGAAACTTAATGCAAAAATGCTAACTTGCCCGGGCTAATGCTGTATCCAATGTCTGCGAATAATATAAACTTATCTAGATTGACATTAATTTTTACTATTATGCTCATTCATAATATTTGTCACTTTGTACTTGCTAAAATTTATTATAAATCTCTAACATTAACCATTGAAAGTCGACCTTTTTGAAGTCTGCTAGTCTTTGTTGGAAGCGACGATATATAAATGACAAATTGTCTGCAATATCTACGTGAAATTTACAAACAAAAATATATTTTATAAAGTTGGTTTTCGTTCGGCAAATCGACGTTATTGTTGGCCGGAATCTTCGGCGTCTCTTTAACCCGGTTATACCAGACATTTACCTTTAAGTGTTCGAGTCTCACGACTCTTTTACCGAACCCCGGGGAGACTGCCGGATTTGCCCGGCTGGCTAACTCAGCCCCGCTTCACAGTAAACAAAGAGGGCAGTTCGGATGGAAAACACCACTCGGTTATGTTTATTTCAGTGTAATATTTATTGACATAGACTTAATACTATTCTACACAAAGGTGAAGGTAACCTCAAGATATCCGTTCACGATTCGTACAAGTAAACTCAACGCGTAACTACGTTTATTCTCCGCTTTACCAACTTCTCTTCCGCACGTCAATAAAATCACACCTTAACCCATTAATGCGCAAAATGGGAAATTTGGACGCAAAACTTCAAGCCCACTGCGCTGTTAGAAAAAAAAATGTTTTTGTTCAAACTCCTTTATAAGGGGTTTTCGGTGATGCTCTTTCAGAATCTGGCACTTATTTTGTAAAAAAATCAAAATCATAATTATTTTTGCATTTAAAAAAAAGTCATAAATTTTTTACGTATTTTTTTTTAAATTGATTTTTACTAACGTTGCTGTATTAAAATAAGCAAATTATTGCAAAAAATCGCGTCCTCGAACTCCAAAGTTTTCAAAACCCTGGTGTAGAACCTTTTTTTTTCTTTTAGTTTTTGCGGTTTTTGTGAAACAGCATGATGTTAAATTTCATGATTTTTTTTCTTGCTAAGTTTGAACGTTACAAAAAAAATTATAGAACAAAAAATGTTTATAATCGTTCAAGAAACAGCTATTTTTGGTAATAATTTGCTTATTTGAATACAGCAGCGTTAGTCAAAATCGATTTAAAAAAAACGTTAAAAATTCATGACTTTTTTTTAAAATGCAAAAATAATTATGATTTTGACTTTTTTTTACAAAATAAGTTCCAGATTCTGAAAGAGCATCACCGAAAAGGCCTTATAAAGGAGTTTGAACAAAAACATATTTGTTTTTCTAACACCGCAGTGGGCTTGAAGTTTTACGTTCCATTTTCCCATTATGCGCATTAATGGATTAAGGTAGTTCATCCCAAAAAGCATTTTCTTAGGATTTTCATGAAATTTCGTATACATGTTTACTATAGTGATACGGATACACATGCAAAATTTTAGCCCATTTGCCGGTGCCGAAATCGAGATATTTTACTTCATAGTTTCAAATTTAACATGTAATTCTTGTATATAACATGAAATAAGCAACGTTTTATTAAGGGCGTGTCCGCGTTCAATGACTTAAAACACCCCTCGCGCCGTAACCTAATACTGCGATGTCGAGCGACGTCCCCTTATCCTCACCGCCGTATAACCGAGACACACTACTGATCCGCACTAAACGATAACACAGATAGCCGCGAATTCCCTATAACTCTATATATATAGGTAAACCGAGGTACACACCGTTCACGCACTGATTCGCATTAAATAAGAACCGCATTTAACTAAGAGAAGACATCCAAAGGTAACCGAGATAGCCACGCCCGCTGATATTCACCCGTTCGCGGGACAAATAACTTCGCGCACACGAAGTCGCACGTGGAACTGCACACACACGTCCATGAGGGAAACGCAGTTAATTAACAAAGTGCTCATCGACTTTTTCCTTACTTTCTGATGTCCAAACCACAGGATCCTCGATGAAAGCATAAGTATAATAATCACACAAAAAGATATAAAGTATCCCTCGGGAGCTGGCTGCAAAGAAGTCTGAGCTGAAAGGGCCGGGGCAGGAGACTGCCGACTGGCGCTCTCATCGCTTGCTTTGCACTCTCGCACTGTCGAGACGCTGAACAGCGCACCCTCCTATTATCGGTTCGCATGGGGGGTCAACAGCCCGCGCTCTCGCACCGCAACAGGTTCACTCGCATTGCGCGTCGTCGATCGCTACGCATGCGCGTTCGGCTTTTCAATTACAATCGATGCTAGAGAAGATAACCGCGAAATTCAAACACTCGCTACAATAGACAGCCAGCATTCACACAGATAATTCACGCACCGCCACGGCCTTGCCCGAATTACGTTCCGACGTTCACGCGAGAGCACAACTGTCACATGTAGCCGTGCTGCAGAAGACGCCAACGTAGGAAGACCCCGATCGCCTCATCACCGTCCGAAGACTTATGATAAGCAGACTCGAACGCCCAGGATGAATCTGCCTCTGTTATTGCTGCGCCGGAGGTCATCACGTTCTCCTCTTATCCTTGAATGAGGAATGAAGAAGCCCTCTGTGTTTTTCTCCTTCCGTAGTCATCTCTCCACACGTTGTTGCTCGAAACAAACGAAACACCATTAACACATGCACTCGATCCCATACACACGACCTTGAGAGGCTTTACCCCGATTGCTCGGTGCTAGATGTGACGTGGCGATATTTTGCCATCTTAGAATTTACATAATATATGTATGTATGTGTGTGTATGTGTGTGTGTGTGGGTGCGTGCGTGCGTGCGTGCGTGCGTGCGTGCGTACGTGAGTGAGTGAGTTAGTGAGTTAGTGAGTGAGTGAGTGAGAGCGTACGTGCGTATTCACTATGAGATCGACCGGCTAAATTTTCTTTTATTTTTATTCTTACAGGTTTTGCGTACGAATCTTCTATGGCTCTGCATTGCCTGCTCTTATGAGTACTTAATTTTAGTGCATTGGGTCCACTATTTTTAAATACTCGCGCAGAGCAATGGGGACAGTTTTATATACAGTGAAATACACACGTTGTACACAGTGGAACCCGATCCACTGGAGCTCAGATGTATAGACACTTATGAAATTTCTTTTTATTCAAGTTATCCTAAATTTTTTATACTGTTCTACTCTGAGAAATACAACTTCCCAAATTTTTTTAGATTTTTTCCATGAAGCCCCTTCGAGCTGCAGAGGGTAAACATAGGTGAAATCAGGATTTTTGGCATTTTTTTAATATATTCAAAAATGTGTATCTTCTTAGGAAACAAATTTTCTCAGCTTTCAAAAAAAAAAAATACTATCAAAATAATATACATATGTTAACGTGTAATTTTCCCGCCCGCACGGGGATTCCAGTTAGTTTACAATTAATTTCTTTGTGCGCGGCTGATTCCTTTTCAAGGCTCGTAGAATTCCTGAAAAGGCTGGAAGCAAGAATGAGGTAGCAACCGGGTCAACAATTATCAACACAAATAATTAATAGCTGCCATTCGAAAATATATTGTACTGAATTTCTACTGCATGGTAAAACAATAGGCAAACAAAAATTCATGACTCGACATGATCTCATGGGCTAACGGCCACATAACTATTTCCAATAGAAAGTGTTGAACTCCGCTAAGTAAAAGAACCTCGAAAAATCCTCTCAATTTAAAAAGAAACATCAGAAAAGGAAATCTGCTAGGTTCCCTGAAACGCGAAGTGTCCCATACGTATTCGAGATGAATCTCGACCTCTACCTTACATTTTCCCTCCGAAGAAATACGAATAATTGAGATCAAAATTTATGATAAGTTCTCACCATCTACTTCCACAAAATACCAAAACAAATCCTCCAATCCTCCGACAAAATAACTCCAGCACTCAGACTCGGCGGCACCAACAGATTTATAAAAAACCTCCAACAGGAAAAACTCTTAAATCACTCTTAAATCTTGTAAAATTGCTCAAGAAAAACTAATGACAGCTGCTGCTGCTCACGAGATCGGAAACGGAATGGTCGAGGCCGACGCACCGTTTGAGGAAGGATGTCGCATTTTCCCACCCGGCCTCCTTTACAGAAGCGTCGTCTCGGCCGCCGAATTTCCCAATTGGTCCTTTATCTGAAATAAATCCTCTATTTGCCTATTGAAAAGCCGCGACTAATTTATTCCTCTATCCGTGATTTCCCCGAGTGCCCTCTTTTTCAATCCTAATTTTCCCATTAGTTGAGAAATTATTTGCCGCCCTCTATACCCACTAATTGAAATACTTATCCAGGTCCCCTTTATTGATAACGATTATTCAATCAATGTCAATATCCATCCAGTGGCTCCACGATGGAGAGCGCGATATTCGAAATCCTCTATACAAATGTGCGGATTACTGTAGATAAACCCATAACGCCAACTAGTAACTTCTACATGGCAGCCGCCATGCCTCTATAGCTATGAGGAGAAAACCACCATAGTAGTACTGTACTCTCTCTCTCTGTCTCTCTCCTTTTCTCTCTCGCCGTCTCTTGAGTTGAACGCACGCGTCTCACATCGCTCCGCAAAATTTAATATAATACTCGCGCAGTATCGTCTGTAAAAATTCTCTTAAGAGAGCACAGTGTGACTTACTATGCAGACCTCTCTTAGCCGTGGTTACATCACATCCGTTGCATCTACGGGCATTTGGTGAAATATTAAGTGTTACGTATCGGCTTGCGCCTGGAGTTACGCAGCGAGTGACGTGTGACGAGTATACAGCAGAGCAAATTTTAATAGGATCGGTGCAATTAATCCGAAGTGCTTTCTAATTGACTATCAGTTTTTATACCGTATAACATTGTGAAATATCGCCCAAATGTCGTCCTGTGGCGCGTGCCCGCGAAAAATCATTTTCAAGGCCAAAATCTGCCCGCAATGCCATACGGCCTATCACACAGGCTGTGTTCTGAGATATTTACACAACAAGCAGACTGACCATTGTTGTGCTCGCTTGCTACGCGACGGCAGCTGTAGACCAGCAGATAGCATGTCGCGAGATCTGCGCGAAGTCGAAGTCGATCGTCGCCGTGGGATTGATTTAACCCAAACAAACGAGGAAAACACAGTTGCAGGAGAGCAGATCGAAATACCTACTATAAACAATATTCAGCAGAATGGACCGTTCAAAATGCCGGCTAACACCAAGACTTTCTCCGTATCCGAGCAGGCACTCTTTAAATGCCTGCACAACATTAGTTCGCAGTTAAACAGTCGTCTCGACACGATAGCCAACCAGTTATCCAGCACTGTAAACGACCATACAGCACAAATCGCCGATTTATATAAATGCAATACCCGGACGGCCGGCGAAGTGGCACAATTGAAGGACCGGATATCGGCAGCACCACCGAGCACTAGTTTAAAAGTAGTCGGCGTGCCAAAGGCTATTACTTTCGAACTCAACGAAATAACTCGGCGCTTATTGGAGGTTCTAAATTTACAGCATCTACAGGCTGACATATTAAATTATCGTCGGATTACGCCTCGCACTAACGAAGAACCTAGCGACAGCGCCCCTGGAGACAGGTATAAAAAGATTAAAAGCAAGTCTAAGGTAGCGGAAAAGAGTAAGAGTAATTCTAAAAAGAGCCCTAAACAGAAAAGTAACGAGGGTGAAGAGGTAAAGATTTACACTACCTTCTCCTTCGAAGTCTTGTTTCAGCAAACTGCCACGCAAGACTTCGTTCTAGATACCCGAAGGGTTCGGGAAGATTTGAGATCTTCAAATATCGACAACGATATCGATCCGGAAGAAGACTGCACGATTGGAATGTACGAAATACTTCCGAGCTTGGTACACAAATTACTACAGTCAGCAAAGGAGCGCGGGAAGCAGCTAAAATACAAGCATATTTGGGCACGTAACGAAGTTATTTATGCAAAGAAGGAGGATACTTTCGAAAAAAATCATCATCCTAACGGAAGACGACATCGACATGATGTGACTAGCACTCGAGGGACCAACGCCAGAGATGTCGAAAGGATCGTGGACAAATGCGCTATCCGTTAACGAGTTAACTTTGCGTGTTGGGCACTCTAATGTTAATTCACTCGCGGCACATTTTGGTGAAATAGAAGGCTATTTGCGCTCAAATAACATAGATTTATTGGCGATTACTGAGTCATGGTTAACCTCCCTTTCCGGAGAAAATTTGTTTATTTTATGGTTTTGTAGCTATGTATTTTCCAGTCCACTAGCTCAATATTGTTACGCTTCGAATGTATAAATAAATGCGGACCGTGTATGTGAATAGTGTGCAACTACTTTTACTTTTAGTTATATATGTAATTTATCTCCGCGCGAAATCCGTAATTTAAGCTAATTTAATTATATATATGTTAGAAATTATATGAAAAATTTGTATTCAATTAACTACTGTATTGTGTAACAAACTTGCCTTACGGCCATCAGGCTACGGCATTAATAAAATACGTTACAATCAATCTCTCTCTTTCTCTTTCACTTTCTCGCAGCGCCGATCGCCTCGCCAGCCCCCCTCCTCTCACTCACTCATACGTCCTCTCGCTGTATCACTAACACGTAGTCACGTGTGTGTGACCGCGCGCGCGCTGCTATCTCGCTTCCTGCCGCGCTCTCTCCCGAACACTGGCAGGTCAAGCAGGTGTGATTTGATACGTTACGTTCTGCGCTGCGCACACGGTCGAACAGAGACCACTCTTGTGAACGCCAGGGAGCGCTGTCTTATATCCAGGAACTTTCAGTTTTCTGCGAGCGAGTCAGCTGCCGGGAATAAATAATTACGACACAGCAATATTTATTGCTACGTCGTAATACCCCCCACAAAAGCTTGGATATATCTGAATATCCAAGTTTTCCTCCATACCCTCCATAAGCTGTATAACCTCTATAATAATCTGAAAAGAAAATTCAATATAACGAACTGGAATACTCCATGAAACCTGAAACAAGATAAATTCCTCCATCTCCACCACAAAAATCTGCCAGATAGATAGATTCACCATTATCATAGAAAAACTATTTATTAAAAAAACCTAAAGAAGCCTTGAAGCCAGGGCTGCTAACAGCAGATCCCGCACCTCGGGTGGTGCGTTGACTAACTGCCTTATGGCCAATAAATGTTCAGTGGAGATCCTGGACTCCGACCCACCAGCAACCGCGGAGGTAGCTGAGTTGATGGTTGTTATACCTCCCGCCTGGGTCGCCCTCCGCGTGAGGCATATAAGCGGCCTCCTTATAGGATGGTGGCGACCCATACCCCTCCTCCTCCTCGAAACGCACAATTGAAGCAAAACCTATTACGATCCTTAAGGTACCTGTCCCAGCGGTGACCCCTACCCCTGCAATTGAAACACGACCCATAGGGGTTCTAATTCCGGGTCGGCAGGAATCATCGAAATTCCGCTGAATAGGGTGTAATAGGCCTGATGTAATAGGCCTGTTCTCCGTGGAGCGGCCCGAAGACTCAGCCTTCACTATTGAGGTCCATCGCGAGCGTTGCGTCGTAGAGACCCGGGAAACAGCCCCGATTCCAGCATCGGCCACTCGGGGTTCCTCTACTACCTCCAACTCTACACGGCGCGACTGACCAACTAAAACATAAAAAAAACCTAAATAATAGTTACCACCATCCTCAATTTTAAATTTCCACTACATAACTGATTAATTTACCAGTCCAGGCCGGAGATTTCCGCGGACGGTTTTCCTCCGCCCTCCTACGAACCCGTGACTCCGCCGGGTTGAAGAACGGAAAGGGGGGCCCCACTGCAAACCGGCTCTGTATCGGAGCTTCCCTAATCCGGACTCCTGGGGGAGAGGGAGAGAACACCTTTAGATAGTGTGTGTGAGATTCTCTCCATACCAAATCCCCAATATTAAATTCCGCTGGTTCTCTACCTTGAAACGCCCCCGCCTCCGCGTAACGGAGAGAAAAGAGGCGAGAAAATTAGAAAAAAAAAATTAGAAAAAAAATTGATTGATAAATTATTTAAATTTTACATGGTCTGGGATACCCGAAGAATAAATTAAAATTGAATTATTTTTAATAGTTACTTCTATATACAATGACGTAATGCATTGTATATATTGCGACATAGCAATAATTATTGCTACGTCGTAATTTGTTGCTCACTCAGTTGCTCTGTTCTCAGGAGTATGACAGCTCCTGGAGCGGAGCCAGCGCTCAGTGGCGAGCCGCGGAGATGCCTCTGCTCGACCGCGTGCGGAGCGCAGGACGTGACGTATGTTGTCACATCTGCGCGACCTGCCGGCGCTCGGGAAAGAGTCCGGCAGGAAGCTAGACAGCAGCGCGCGCGCGGTCACATGCACGAGGCTGTGTGTGTGTGTGATTGTCTTATAGAGAGAGAGAGAGAGAGCGTGTGTGTCCGGGAGCATGGGTGATAGCGAGAGCGGGAGAGAGAGGGAAAGCATGTAGCGCGCACAGTATCGGGAGAGAGCGCTCCCGATTCTCGACCGTGATTGAAAGATAGAGTACTGTACAGGGAAACTGTACTGTACGTGCATAATGAATGTAGAGGTTTTGTTTTCTGGGATATAGAGGAATGGCATAATAAAGATTTAAAGGTTGATTTCCACACTTGCATTCGACAATTCATTAAGGCTATTTTCCACGGATTGTTTTGACTTATTTGGTGGATTTCAAAACTCGCGCGGCCGTTTCACTCATCTATAGAGGGCGTCACTTGATAGGGATCGATATTGATTGATTGATCTTTATCAGTAAAGGGGGCGCAAATTATGTAATTTGGCAAGGATATAGAGGGCGACAATTGTTTTCTCGGCCAATGAGAAAATTAAGAATAGGAAAGGGGGCGTGGGAAAATCATACGATGTCCAGATAATTCGTGGTGGCATTTAAATAGGCCAATAGATTGTTTAGACCATTCTCCGGGGCCAATGAGGAGATTTGGCGGCCAGGATGACGCTTCCGTGAAGAAGGAGGCCGGGTGGGAAAATTCGGCATCCTTCCTCAAGCGAAGCGTCGGCCTCGACCACTCTGTTCCGGGATCTCGTGGCGGTAGCATCTTCCCAGTGTTTTCCTGGTGCATTGCTATTTTCTTCCCACGCTCTCGTACATTTGGGAATTTGGATTTTTGGAGGAGTTGATTATTTTGTTTGGAGGATTTTGGTGGATCATCTTGTGGAACTTTGGTGAGACAATCAAGTATATTTTGAATATTATTTATATGGTGGTCAGGGGATTAGATAGTGGCTCGCGATAGAGGAGTTTTTCCTTTCAGGTTCGGGATTTTCGCGTTTCATTTAGGTAACGTCCGAATCTGGAGTTTCCCTTACTTGAATTTAGAATCTCCGTAGAGGAAAATTTCGCGGCCCTTTTATCTAGCTGGCTGAAACCTTCCGCTCGAGGAGTTAGTGATATGGCCGCTGGCCCATGAAATTTAATTAACTTGGGGAAAGATTGTTTGCCACCGTTATTGTATAAAGGGGGGTGTAGAATATATGTGATTTATATGTTTATTTTAATTATTGTTTTTTTATTCATTGCTTAACCTACTGCTACCAAAGATTCCCTTGCGTGTACCCGTTTTCCGTTTTCAGGGGATTCATGGTCCGAGAAGCGGAGTCAGCCGTTCAGAGAAAATATTTTGTACACTAACTGGTAATTGCTTTAACGGGAAGCAAACGCCACGTTACAATATTAATCAACGAAAGTAAAGATAATCGTGACGCAATACACGTTGCTTCTCTATTCATAAAACGACGCAATGCATTCTTGAGTAGATGAAGACTTTTGCTTTGGACGGCTACTTGATCCTCACGTACTGAAGATTGAACAATCGAGCTGAAAAAACTAAATTTATTTTTGATTTTAAATCCTTTTCCACTCGAGATCACACACTGGGTCTCGAGGTATTCATGAAGCAAAAATGCGTAAGCGCTTAGCATAGACACAATGCTATGTGTCTGCGTCTCACTAGAATTTGTTTACTTTAGTTATTATTATTCTTTAAACATCACCTTTTCCCTCTTAGACCACGCATTGAGTCTAAGGGTAGTCCAGTGCATTAGAAAGAATATGCGAGCGCTTAGTCTGACTTAATGTAGAACTTATGCATCTCGCCATGTGAAGGGACTTACGGAAAAATTTTTTAATTAACTTTGTTTTTTATTGAAAACATAAAATCATAGCCTCATACATGGCAGAAGACTTTTCGTTGTTATTTCGCATTTAGTCGGATTCCCTTTCGGAGACTCAATGTTCCGCATTCAAAGCTTTCCGGAGCGCCAGCACTTCCATGTTTGCTTCCACTAGCTAGGAGACTTATTGCTCCTTCTAGCTCCAGCTTCATTGGAAGAATGAACGATCTTCCCGGAATCCTCTTTTATACGATTTAACGGAGCTGCTCCGACGCTGAAGCAGTGAACTTCCCCCACACAGGCGTGCATCGCTATAGATATACAATTATACATGAAACTTCAATTTACATGTATTTTCGTTATAAATAATTAGTTTTCGCAAAAATAAGAACATACGAATGTTTATTAATGTTTGATCAATAACGAATAATGGTTTGTTGCTAAAGACAAGCTCCAAGAAACAAAATAACTTATGCTGGTCGCGAGACTAACGCTTTTGTTGCTGTTTTTACCATATCAATTAATAATTTATCCTAGAATCTGTAGATGAGTCGAAAGCTGATGAACTAACGATCATGTACGTTACAAATTTATATGGCAAAAGTGCCTCAAAAAATAATAATCGGCATGTAAAATGTTTATTTCGTACATATTTCAGAAGTTTGTCAAAAAAGTGAAATATGCCCTCTCCACTCGTCCGGAGGCAAGCTTAGCCGTGGCTGTCGATTCGAATCTCGCGCGCACGCAGTGTGCTTCTCTTAATCTTACAACGGTATTTTTGATGTTTAATTTATATTTTGAGGCTCGGTTTTTCGTATTTTATATGTTTCTTGTATCAAGGAATATCATTCAAGCATTTATTTAAATAAAATCAAACTTGAAATGTAAGATATTTACATTACAAATTGGTGCCGTTATCCATGTATTTAAATGGAGCGCGTGATGTTCCAACTTGTAATGTTGATAAAAAATATAAATAATTTAACAAATCATAAAGTAATGTTATTAATTTAACGATATACACGTTAATTACATGCATCTGCGTTTGTTTCATTGAATAAAGTTAAAAATTAAATTTTTTTAGTAGGGGATAAGGGCCATGTACGTTGCAACTTCTGTTATAATAACCAGCTTGTTTTACCCGAGCTTTCTCTATATGCTTTCCTACTAAATCATGCAAAGCATCTAATCTCCTCATTCGATTCTTCCACAATTCTGGATCTAATGTCCTCTATATTCGCTCTATCCTCTACACTCCTCCTTCATGATTTAATTACCGAGGTTGTCTTCCATAATTCAAAAACGCCATGCTCTCCTCGTTGCTTGAATTGTTGTATTAAAAGCATGCCTCAATTCCCCTAAATGTTGATCCCATAACCTATGATTCTGACTAACCTACGAGGAAATCATGGCCTTCAGAATTCTACTACTTCTCTCTACAAGATTTGCCTGTGGATGATACGGTGGTGCTGTGACATGCTTCACCCCAAATTCCTCTAAAGTCTCCGCCACCTTTTTATTAATAAATTCCTTACCACTACCTGTTAACAGATGATCTGGGGTTTCCCATCACAATAGAATTAACTCTTCAAATGTTTTGCCACCGCTTGAACAGTAGCCTTCCGCACCGGTTTAATTTCTATCCATCTAGTAAACAAGTCCTGGAATACAATAAGGTGCTTATTCTAACCTTTACTCAAAGGCAATTACATCAAATCTGCCGCCATCATCGCCCACGGACGTTCCACAATTCTGTTACCCATGACTCCTGATTGTACTGACTTATATTTTTGACAAATTTCATATTCTTTTACAAATCGTCTTATTTCATACTACATTCCTGGCCAATAGTACTCTCTGACCACTCTATCATAAATCTTTTCAAAGCTCAAATGACCAGACGTAAAATTGCAAGGTACCTCTATCAAAACATCTTGCTTAAAATCGCAAGGTACCACTGACCTCCATCGTTCCTCGGGAAAATTAATTGGATCTAACAATGGATCCTTCTTATATTTATATACGAGGCCATTGTCCATTTTCCAAGTAGAGAATTTAATGGCAGTATCCTCTACCTCTTTTAATCTTTGAATATACCATTCATCCTTCACGTCCTCTATAATCAGTTTCATTTCCTCTATATCAAAACCTCTAGACAATGTATCCGAAACATGATGAAGAGCTCCCTTATTGTGTATTACCTCAAAATCCCACTTTTGCAACTCCAAAGCCCACCTGGCTAATCTACCAGTTGGATCTTTCAACTTTTGCAACCATTTTAAAGCTCTATGATTTGTTACTACCTTAAACGAATAAACCTCCATATACGGCCTCAATTTCTCAATCGCCCATATCATGGATAAGCATTCCTTCTCGGTAGTAGTATAATTCCTCACTGCAGCTGTCAATACATGACTAAGATACACAATTGGATGCTCTCCACCATCCTCCAACTCTTCAGTTAAAACTCGTCCTCTCGTTCGGATGATGTCTCGTTCCCTGAAAGTCGCGCGGCGCAGAAATACTTCGCGGAGCGAACCTCGACAGTTTAAAGCTGGAGGTTATCGTGGAGAATGCGGAGGGAAATATATGCTGTCCTGGAGTGCGTCTGGTTTTGCCTGCTGCTCACTAGATACTGGCTGTTCTACCTGTTGCGCGGCCGTTGCGACCGCGGCGTCTCTCTCTGTCTCTTTCTCGCGCATGTATTTCCCGACTGTCCTTTCCTGATCACGCGATATCACGTGATAGCCTGATATAGCACATTTCTGTCCTAGCGCCCTCTTAACTAATAAGTCTCCTCGCGCGCGAAATTCAAACTCGTTAATTCTCTCTGTCTGGCTGTCGTCGCATTCAATCATACATTTTCCGCCTGATATTCCTCTTACAATATTTCTCTATGATATTTCGCTCGCGTACCGCTGTGGATCGAGCCGCAGCCCTCCACTCGTCGCCAATAACGTCCGAGGCTCGTCGCGTGGCTCCACTCTCTACGCTCACATTAGATATTCTCCGTCTCTGTCTATCTCGCTCTCACTCGCTCTCATTCTCTCTACAGTGCTCGCCGTACTGCGCTCTCAGCCGTCGCCGCTATCTTCGTTCTCGCTCGCTCTCGCGCGGCTTCCCTCTCTCTGCCGCTCTCTCGCTGTGGCGCGCGTTGTGCTTCTCTCTCTCTGTCTCGTGCGGCGCCGCGCATGCTTCGCGCCAAGCGTGGCTTCTGCTCAGCTGTGTCGTGGCGCTGCTTTGCTCTGCTGCTCCGACCGTGTTTTCTCACTCTCTCTCGCTCTCATCTCTGCCCGGTTCTCCTGGAAACACCACCGGGTCTTAGTGTATGCTTTTTTTTATTAGCACGTCTCCGGTGGTGTCCAGGCGAGCTGGGGCTGACGGCTGACCGTCACAATACGTAGTAGTATGGCTGGATCGTTACTTAGCAACTCGGACTCTCGATCCTCCCACAAGGATGTGCCGCTCCGCTCCGCTAGCCAATCACTAAATATACATGTTGGCTATGTAAGAGTCCTGTCGCTTGCTGTCATCCGCATCTCACTCACTTATTCCCCGCACAGTCTCTCTATTTGATAAGTTACCATTGAAATAAAATTACAAATACAAATCAGAATTAAAATTACGAATTTTTTTAACTAGATTTTAAATTTGATATAATGTTTTTATAACTAGCTTTGAGGTGGCACGCATCCTCAGCTCTATTAAGCGTGCCATTAAAGTATTGAATGTGTAACATCGCCGAGAACCGTCTACGAAAGGTAGACGGTTCTTTATCCATGATTTTAATATTTTCAAATTTGAACGAGTGTCCCGTCTCTATCGCATGTACCACAATTGGAGAGGAAAGGTCTCCTTTTTCGATATAGCGTTTGTGCTCTGATTCTCTATTTTTTAAAGGACGATAGGTTTCACCTATATAAGTTGAATCGCAGTCGGCACAATCAATTTGATATACAACATTTCTAGTCTCGCTAAAAGCAGTCGGGTCCTTACCTAGCTTAATAAATTTATTGAATTTATTGTCAATCTTACTTACTAACAATACGTCATTGCTTTTTAATATAGTTTTCAATTTGCTGTTAAATTTCTCATAATACGGAAAGACCGCAACACTATTTTTAACCGTTACATTTTCATTTATTTTTGAATTGTTGTTATCACAGTTATTCTTATCGTTACAGTTAACTATATTTGAGTTACCCGAATCTATGCCCTCAGTTTTGTTTTGCATGAGGCCAAGATTGCGAATAATTCGCTTTTTAGAATATTTATTAATTAAATCAATCGGATAATCGTTCGCTATCAAAATCTCTTTTGCATACTCTATATTCTGCGAGTGGAACCGTGAGTCAGATAGTCACATTGCTTTATCAAGCAGGTTGCATAAAATTGAAATCTTCTGAATTTTGGGGTGATGTGAATAATAATTTATATATCTGGCCGAAGCCGTTTTTTTCTGAAACCAGTTTGTAAAAATGTTCCCATTATGCTCATAAAAAATGGTTATGTCCAGAAAATTAATAATAATGTTAGTTTCATTTTCATAGGTAAACTGTAATTTTTTGTTATAATCATTGAAAATATCAAGAACTCCACCTTTTCTTTCTTAATAATCAGAAGGTAATCATCTATATATCTATAATATAAATGTACGGTCGCCTTGACAATGTTTAAACAATGTGTTTCAAGCTCTTCTAACACTATATTTGCAAAGACAGGGCTGGAGCACAATTCCATAGAAGCACCCCGAATGCGTCTCTTCGAGCCAAAATGGTTTTTAATTACGCCATACGTTTCAGGGTATTGTACCCCCTCATCAGTGGCTAAGCAAATATTATTAAAATTTTTTTACAAGAACAATAGGAAAAATTACAATAAACTAAAACAAGTTAAAAAATTACCAAAAATCCAATTAATTGAGTCGTCTACTACATTGACGAAACAAGAAAACGCAGACGGCGCTAAAAAATTACAAATTCGCAAAATTTAAATTGAAAATTTACAATAGAAAATTTACAATAGTTACAATAATCGTTACAAAATTAACAACTTACAGGTGTGACGCTCGAAAAACTTAAACAAAAGGAAAAAACACGACCGGTGCCACTCGGTGGTAATGTGGCACCGGCCAAGGACAAAAGTCAACTAAGTTTACGGCCAAAAATCGATCCTATATATATGTTACAATACATACGTCGGGCAAGATTCTAATACAAATGAAATGCATATAAAGTGCAAAAATAAAGCGAATATCGCAGCCACGAAAGCCTCAGAGCTCGCTAAGTGTATCCGGAACACATAACGCAACAGAGGTGACACGAGATGTTATTCATGTAGTAGAGCGGAGAGCCCGAGCCGCTCCGCGTGCGACGCCCCTACCATGACTGTATCACTATATAGTACAGTATGGCCGGGCCGTTGCCACGGCAACCCGGCTCTCCGACCTCCCACTTGGGCTGTGCCGCTCCGGCCCGCCAGCCAATCACCATTGAACGCGTGTTGGCTGAACTGAAGAGAGCGCGAAGCGGTGAGCCACCTCTCTCCGTAGACGGTTCTCGGAGATGCTCCATATACAGTTTTTCGATGGCACGCTTAATAGGGCTGAGGACACGTGCCACCTCAAAGCCAGTTATAAGAATGTTATTTCCAATCTAAAAGTTAGTCCGAATAAATTTTAATTGACAAATGTTGTGATTACGGAGGCTCGGTAGCGAGCAGATTGTACCAGGAGTCTAGGACGCGGAGAGAGGTGGCTCACCGCTTCGCGCTCTCTTCAGTTCAGCCAACACGCGTTCAATGGTGATTGGCTGGCGGGCCGGAGCGGCACAGCCCAAGTGGGAGGTCGGAGAGCCGGGTTGCCGTGGCAACGGCCCGGCCATACTGTACTATATAGTGATACAGTCATGGTAGGGGCGTCGCACGCGGAGCGGCTCGGGCTCTCCGCTCTACTACATGAATAACATATATATATGGGATTCTCCTAGCGAAAAATATAACAATTTGGGGTCTGAAAATTATAAAAAAAATTCTTTTGACATCGGGGTCGTATATGTATGAGGGGGAGGATCATAACTATGCATATACATTTCTAGATGGATTCTCTCGGCAAAAAACATGACTATTTTAAGTTCAAAAATTCTAAAAAAAATTATTTTAACTTTTGGGTGGCATTTATAAGGGGGTGGGTGACATATATAGCTGTATATATATATGGGATACTTCTAGCGAAAAACAACAATTTGGGGTCTGAAAAATCTAAAAAAAATTCTTTTGACATCGGGGTGGTATATGTTTGAGGAGGAGGATCATATATATATACTAGGGGGGTACCCCCCTGCTCGCTCCGCTCGCCAAACCCCGTTATTTCAGTTGTAATTTTGGTAATGTAAGCGGCCACACACAACCCCTATATATCAGCTGTACTCAACACTTCAAACCTTTACCTATCACCTTGACCCATGACCTTTTCATCCACTTACATCTACCCATAAACTCCACCGTCTCTCAGCTATTCGCACCTCACTCACATCACCTATAATCTCGACCCATGAGGCCGATTAAATCATAAAATCTACCCTTTACCTATGACTTTCAACTAAAATTATCATTCTCTGCGTATGTTCTCCACCTATCACCCAAATTATCACGTAACGCTCCACTTATTACACCAACCTTATCTTCTTGACTCTCCACCTATCATTTCCACCTTCCATCTATCGCCTCCAATTACGACCTCTAGCCTCCCACTATTACGTCTAATCATGACTCCTAACATTGATCTATTACTTACACCCATAGCTTCGCCTAAAGCTTCACCTGTCATTTCCAGCTCTAAACCACCTATTAACGATCATTTCCAACCATGAAGTCTACCAACTACCTGTCACCTTCACCGACAATTTCTATCCACTACCGATCATCTACAATCTTGACCCTCGACCCTCGACCCCTGAATATTTTAATCTTTACTTATACCTCGACCTATGACCTTCTTATTCTCCTGTTACCTCCACTTTCTATTTCGCCCCCTAAAGTCCACCGTCCTTCTAGCTATTTGACCTACCACTTACAACTTTCGCCCATAACTTTCACCATCACTTACCACCTTCACTCGTAGCTTCCAACGAACACGTATTCCTTGCAATTATGACCACGTTTTCTACTTATCACTTATACCTTCCACTTATAACTTCATTCGTGACTTCCACACTCCACCTATCTCCTACACTATCTACGTGAACCACACACACTCCATTGCTAGTCATAACCACCACCCTTTGCGCATAATGTGCAAATATGTTCACACTTTCTGCCTACACCTATCACCTCCACATATGAATTCCACGCACCACCTAGCATCTTTACTCGTAACCTCAAACCGCACCACCTATAATGTCGACCCATGAAGCGTACCGACTAACTAGCACCTCCACTGTCCATCTGTTACCTGCAATCTAGTTCTCCTACTCCACGTATCACTTTCCCCTTCGACTTATGACTTATGACTTATGACTTATGAATCATGACTTCTGACCTCCACCTATCACCCATGATTTTCAGCCTCCATCTATCGCATCTAGCCATGAACTTCAGATCAACTTATTATCCTACACGGTCTCTACTCAACACTTGCCATTTCTAGCTCTGAAATCTACCTTATACCGAGCACCTCTATCATCCATCTATTGCATTCAATCATGTCCTTTTTCTCCAGCTATCCCTACAACATCTATTTATAAGTACAATCGCGATCTCCACCCTCTACGCATAATCTCTACCTATCTCCTACATCTATAACTTTCTGATTATAGTTATCACTATCTCTGATCATGTCTTCCGACTCCAATTATAATCTACACATTTTGCTTATGATACTAACCATAATTTTCACAAGAAAAATTTTTCACTTATTCAATCGCGACCATTACTCAACCTCTCCCTACACTGTCCACTTATTACTACAGTTATTAACCACCACCCTTCACACTCTCCTCCACCCATGAAGCTGACATTCTACCTAGCACCTTCTCCTGAGGGGGGGCGGAGTGGGGGCGAAACGAGGTGGGGGACGAGGGGGGCAAAGCATATAAAAATAACCAAACTTTTGAAACGTTTCTTGGTTCTTTTGAGGGGAGGCTGAGGGGGCTAGTGAGGCGGGGCTAATTTCCAGCGCTACTCAAAACCACTATATGATATTCTAAGGAATGAGGGGAGGGGGGTTAGGGGGGAAAACCGTAAAAATAACCAATCTTTTGAAACGTTTCTTGGTCATTTTGAGGGGGGGTATGAGGGGGGAGGTGGGGAAATTAATATAATAAGATATATATCTTACTATATTATATAGTTGTTTTGGGCTGAAATGGAATTTGCCCCCTCCTCCCGCCCCCTCATTCCTTAGAATATTAACATTTATAATAATTTAATAGAACGTATTGATTATTAATGGAGAAGAAAGACATCATTGGAAATTGGGACAATCGTCAGAATTTTATTGATGTTGGAGATAGGTAGACATTTTGAAAAAGGTGCTAGGTGTGCATGAAAATCATGTGTGAAATTGTTGCTATAAATTATATCAAAACATTACCAAAATATAAAGTTAAAAACTAAAGTAATGATAGTGATTAATAGTAACAAAATAGTAAATTTTTTTTAAAAAATCGTCGTAAAAAATTGAATGCAATAGATGGATGGTGGAGGTTCTCGGTATAAGGTAGATTGCTAAGCTAGAAATGGCAGGTGTTGAGTGGAGGTCGTGTAGGATAATAAGTTGTACGGAAGTTCATGGCTAGATGTGATAGATGGAGGCTGAAAATCATGGGTGATAGGTGGAGGTCAGAAGTCATGATTGGAGTCATAAGTCGAAGGGGAAAGTGACACCCGGAGTAGGAGAACTGGATTGCCAGTAACAGATGGACAGTGGAGGTGCTAGTTAGTCGGTACGCTTCATGGGTCGACATTATAGGTGGTGCGGTTTGAGGTTACGAGTAAAGATGCTAGGTGGTGCGTGGAATTCATATATGGAGGTGATAGGTGTAGGCAGAAAGTGTGAACATATTTGCAGATTATGCGTAAAGGGTGGTGGTTATGACTGTAGCAATGGAGTGTGTGTGGTTCACGTAGATAGTGTAGGAGATAGGTGGAGTGTGGAAGTCACGATTGGAGTTATAAGTGGAAGGTATAAGTGATAAGTAGAAAACGAGGTCATAATTGCAAGGAATACGTGTTCGTTGGAAGCTACGAGTGAAGGTGGTAAGTAATGGTGAAAGTTATGGGCGAAAGTTGTAAGTGGTAGGTCAATTAGCTAGAAGGACGGTGGACTTTAGGTGGCGAAATAGAAAGTGGAGGTAACAGGAGAATAAGAAGGTCATAGGTCGAGGTATAAGTAAAGATTAAAATATTCAGGGGTCGAGGGTCGAGGGTCAAGGTTGTAGATGATCGGTAGTGGATAGAAATTGTCGGTGAAGGTGACAGGTAGTTGGTAGACTTCATGGTTGGAAATGATCGTTAACAGGTGGTTTAGAGCTGGAAATGACAGGTGTTTAGGAGAAGCTATGGGTGTAGGAGAGGTGGCAGACGAAGGATGGAGCTGATGGGTGAGATATTTTTATAATAACATTTTTCAGTATCATTTATATACCATCAATTTTATGGCAGTAAGCAAATTTTAAGAATTATTATTGTTCTAACAGTCAATAAAATCTGCATATATTTAAAAATTGAGATTTGAAAATAAATATAACAACTGAAATAATGGGGGTTGGCGAGCGGAGCGAACAGGGGGGTACCCCCCTAGTATGTATATATATATGGATTCCCTCAGCGAAAAACATGACTATTTGAAGTTTAAAAATTCTAAAAAAATTATTTTAACTTTAGGGTGGTATTTATGAGGGGAAGGGTCATATATATGTATATATACATATATATGGGATTCTCTCAGTGGAAAACATCACTATTTGAAGTCTAAAAATCCTAAAAAAAATTATTTTAATTTTGGGGTGGTATTGTGAGGGAGAGGGTCATGTATACATATGGAATTCTCCCAGCGGAAAACATGACTATTTGAAGCATAAGAATTCCAAAAAAAATTATTATATTTTTGGGATGACATTTATGCCATATATATAGGTGGTTCTCTGACAAATCGATCGGTCTAGTCCAGCTGCCAACAATGTTATTTCTGACAATTTTTGCGTGCCGGCTACACCAAAGCTTGTGTTCTTAAACTTTCGCTCCATCGATGAAATGAAAGACTTTTCAAAATTAAATAGAGCAAATTGTTCGTCTAATGTTCTACTTAGAATCTAAATTTAGTAAATCATTAAATTTTAATATTGTTAGATGTCACGACAACGGAAAAACCATGCATTTCAAAGCATCTAATCGTGGATCACAATCTTCAGCCGTGTAATACAATTTTTCAAAAATGGAAGCTTAATAGGCTAATTAAATTTTTCGTTCAAAGTTTTTTACTGACTTTTACATAATAATAGCGATAAATTTTCATGTATATATTATTTATGCGCGCAACGCATCATCAGTTAGACGCTCTAAAATGCGCGGTCTTTCCGTTGTCGTCACACCTAATAATGTTAAAATCTAACGATTTGCTAAATTTAGATTCAAAGTAGAATATTAGACAAAAAGTTTGCGCTATTTACCTTTGAAAAATTTTTCATTTCATCGATGTAGCGAAAGGTTAAAAAACGCAATATATATATATATATATATATATGACCCTCCCCCTCATAAATATCACCCTAAAGTAAATATAATTTATATATATATATAAATAATTTATGAATATATAATTTTTTTAAAACAATCTTATATATAATTGTATTATATTTAAATATTTAATATATTAAAGTTTATTTATATTGTGACGACGTGCACATCGTCACCCTCGCATGCCAAATCTCCCGCATGAATTTAAATATTATTAATTTGTATTAGTCGTTTCAGATGTGAGCCGATGCTGGTTGGAGACAATGTAAGAAGGTGAGTGGTGGGGAGAGAGAGAGAGACTGACCGCGCGATAAGCATCAGATTCGATTCGGCTTCCGAAGCGTGTAGATCGGCGTGACTTTATTTTTATGTACAGAGAATTCTCTAATTTCCGTGTCAGTACGAATTAGCGATACGCTGAGGTGTGGTGCATTTGTTAACGGTCCACACGGCGCACGAGGTCAAGCGAGAACATCTTCTTCGGAGATTGTCCTGTTGAAAGCGGCGTTTCTTACGTACGAGCGATTCGCGTGTTACTGTAAGTACCAGTTTCTCTCTCCCGCTCTCATCAGCTCGTCCAGCTTCGGCTCTCTTTTGGGAACTTCAATTGCGTACGTGCATTAGATATAATGCACGTATCAACCCATATCTCCTAAATTTAACCCACGAATATTTAAGTAGTGTTTCTACATTTAACGCGAGAGTAAAATCCCCGTTACAATATATTTGTTCTTAATTATTTAAATAATTAATTATTATAAATTAACAATATATATATATATATTGTAACGGGGTGAGCCGTACTCATTGACAATCGCACAAAAGTTAAGCGACGTGGGGTCTTGAACCCACGACCTCGAGATCTCCAGGCACGCGCTCTAACCACGGAGCCAGCGTCGCACTGCGAAACGCTAATATGCAGACCAGCTTAGACGTGCTCAGACACCGTCACAACATATATACTAGTAACGTATAATTTAATAATTTTTTTATAAAAAGATTAAAATTATGGTAATTTTATTTCTATTAATGATTTTTTTAAAAAATTTAAATTTAATAAAATTTATTTAAAAATTAGTAAATATTGAAATATTAATATTATTGTAGATTACTTATACTGTTTAAATTATAGAATTAAGTAAAATTTTTAGGTAGATAAATTATTGAGGGAGAGTGATTTATTTAAAAAATTTAAATTAATATGAGTTAAAGTCATATATTTAGTAAAAATTTAATAAATATTTAATTAAATTATTATCATATACATTATTAATTATAGGACTATAAATAAAATAAGTAAAATAAATTAATGATGAAATTAAAATAATTATTCTTAGTTTTTTTTAAACTTCAAATAGTCATGTTTTTCGTTGAGGGAATCCAAATATATATGTATACGTATATATATGATCCTCCCCCTCAAACATACATCACCCCGATGTCAAAAGAACTTTTTTTAGATTTTTCAGACCCCGAATTGTTATATTTTTCGCTAGGAGAATCCCATATATATGTATAGCTATATATGTGACCCTCCCCCCATAAATACCAACCCGAAGTTGAAATATTTTTTTTTTAGAATTTTTAGACCCCAAATTGTTTTTTTTTCGCTAGGAGAATCCCGCATGTACATATATGTATGACCCTCCCCCTTATAAATACCACCCTGAAGTAAAAAAAAATTTTTATAGATTTTTCAGAATTTTTCCCGATTTTTTTCACTGCTTCTTTCCGCCGGAAAGCAGAATTTCAATTGTTGCAGGGCTGCCACTACAAAATTTGGAAAAAAAAACTTTTGAATAAGCATCTTCTTGAACCGGACTCTGAATAAGCAGCTTCTTGAAACGGACTCTGAATAAGCAGCTTCTTGAACAGGACTCTGCATAAGCAGCTTCTTGAAACGGACTCTGAATAGGCAGCTTCTTGAAGCGGACTCTGAATAAGCAGCTTCTTGAAACGGACTCTGAATAAGCAGCTTCTTGAAACGGACATTGAATAAGCAGCTTCTTGAAACGGACTCCAAATAAGCAGCTTCTTGAAACGAACTCTGAATAAGCAGCTTTTTAATCTCAGCCGTCGAAATACAATTAATATTAGAAAGCCATTTCCACCTGTTTTCAATTGCAGAAATAATAATTTCTTTTGGCAAACTTCTAAACAGCGAGACGACGTCAAATGAAACAAGACAATGTTTTGACGGTACTTTCGTATTTTTCAAAATATTCTTAAGCTGTAAACTGTTTGTGCTATTTGATTTCGGTAGAGGAAAATGTTTTGAAAATAATTTTGATATACACTTATCGAGAGAGTAAGTGGTGCTATTGACCGCAGAAACAATAATACTAACGGGATTGCCCGGTTTGTGTATTTTGACTAAGCCATATGCTTTCGGCAATGACGTGTGCTCCATCCCTTTCGAAGATAATCCTCTAAATGCCGGATCGCACTCTAGGACACCCCGCATACTCCAATGGTCAATTAGTTTTTTTATTGCGTTTTTTAATTCCCGCAGTTGGATTAACTATTACAGTCCTGTAAAACCTCTCATCACCGAGAGCTTCTTCTACTTCCTGGATGTATGCAGAGCGTTCAATTATTTTTCAAGAATTTTTTTGTATCGTCAATAGCTTTGGACATAATCCTCTCTCGATAGGTTATATGGGCTTTATTTTTAATTTTTGAGTTTAAGACAGATAACACACCGTCTCGCAGTTTTCCGTCAAGGCCACGGTTAGATTTTCCAAGCTTTTAAGTATTTCAATAGCTTGCCTAAATTCAAAATCAATGCAAAAATTGAATTTCTCTCCCAACGACATGACATTGTAAACAAAATGAGGAAGAGAAGCATCGGACAAATTAACGATCCATTTTTTCATAAATTCATCTATTTCATTTAAACAAATTTTTAAGGTATTATTACTTGTCAGGACAAGTGCGGGAATGCACTTATCGTAACTACTAATATTTATTATTATGCGAGCTTTGCTTTAACACTTGCTACGCAAATGTCAGGTGGTCACTCCTGACTCGTGAGTTCGAGTTTTTGTTTCGTTTTTTTCCTATTATTATAAATGATGTTCGATTGAAAATTCTTACCTTGTTCTTTTGGTGAGTAGATAGCGTCTTTTACTTTCCTATTCCCTTTTTGATGGATAAGAGGTTGGGCCAGGGATACTTGTATATATTTAAATCTCAGCTATTTTCTCAATGATTGAATTCGTGTTTGATTTATTCTTCTGATGATTATATTACAAAAATATTGTCTAACACTATGCTGATACACTGACTCTAACAATTGATACTGCTAACTCTGAAATTGTACAACTGTCTTGGGCCAATGCACGAGAGAGACTGACTCATTACCAATTTCATTGTCGCCGATCGCCTCCTTCGGCCGACAATTAGCGCTGACGGCAGAGATTGCAACCTCCGCCCGCGCGTCCCTTGCCTTCTATACTAAGCATACTTAAAGTATATCGCTCTGCAGCTCACGTTGCACATTCCTTAGGCCAAGTGTCGACATAAGGAAAGCACACCGTCAGCTTGCGCGCGACGCACTTTTCATATTGCACGCTATGTTTCGAATATTCGAGAACAACCGAAATTACTCCAGAATACCCGGAACATAACATTACTATTATTTTTAAAATAAATTATTATCTTCTATATTCTTTTTATCAATACGTATACTACTATCACGTCTATGTTCAAGAAGTTCTGAAATTTTTTTCATTTTTTTTTGTTTGTTAAATAATTTCTACGGCCTTATTGAGAGTATGCAGAAAAATCCACCAATTTATTTGAAAAGGATTGACTAGTCAATTGATATTTTATCTCAAAAAAGACAAATGTGTATTTAAATCAACGATTCCTAATTTTATGGTTTTCTTACGTAAATAATTAATATGTTGATTATACCTTCTACTTGCGAAGCTGCTGTGAAAGCCCACAGATCAATAAGGTATATTAATTCATAATAATATTATTAATATTATTCTAATTAAGGGACTTAATATATATATATATAATAATTTGATTTAAATACTAAAAAATTTTCTTTCCTAAATAATTTAATTGCATCAATATAAGGTTGTAACAATCCTACAAATCCAACTTTATTAGGTCCTTTTCGTAATTGAATGTAACTTAAAACTTTTCGTTCTAATAAAGTTAAAAATGCTACTCTTATTAATACTATAATAATTGAATCAATTAAAATTAATAAAATTATTGTTTAAACTAAAAATTTCAGTTTATTTTTAAATTCTAAATTTAATACACTTTTCTGTCAAAACAATACTATTATTCAAATTATAATATTTAATATTAATATAAAGTCCTTTCGTACAAAAATATTTAATTTATTTAAAGATAGAATCCGATCTGGCTTACACCGATCTAAACTCAAATCATGTAAAATTTTAATAGTCGAACAGACTAAATTATATTATTATCTTCAATAATAATTTATTTTAATTCAACATCGAGGTCGCAAAAATTTTTATCAATATGAACTCTCTAAAAATTTAACGCTGTTATCTCTAAGGTAATTTATTTTATATTTAATATAATTAATTTATTACAATTTTAAAATTTATAAAAATTATTATTAAATAATTTATAAAAATTAATAAAATTTTATAATTTCCCCAATCTAATAAATTAATTTATTTAAATGATTTAATTAAATAATTTAAATAAATTATTAATAAAATTCTATAGGGTCTTCTCGTCTTTTAAATAAATTTAAGAATTTTAACTTAAAATTAATTTTAATTTTTATTTAATTAGAGACAGTTTTTATTTCATTTAATCTTTCATTCCAGACTTTAATAAAAAGACAATTGATTATGCTACCTTTGTACAGTTAGAATACTGCAGCTAGTTAATTTTAAATCATTGAGCAGATTTTATTTAATATTAATTTCAATAAACTATGTTTTTAATAAACAGATGAATAAATATTTTTGCCTAATTCCTTAAACTAATCTTTCACGTAATTAATTTATTATAATTTATATTTACTAATTTTATCATTATAATTAAATAAATTTAATTTTTAAAATTTTAATGATTAAATATTATTTATTATTAAAAATTATTATTCTTCTAATAAAAAATTAATTATTTATTATATTAAAACAATTATTAAGTTTGTCCCTAATAATTTTATTATTAATATAATAAAAATTTTTAAAAATTAAATTAAATTTATTTATAAAATAACTAGATATTATAAATTTCGTAAGATATATCGTCTCTAAATTTTAATTAATAATAATAATTAAATATTAAATATAATAAAAATTTTAATCAATTTATTTCGAGATTTAATTAATATAATTAATAAATTTAATAAACCCTGATACAAAAGGTAAAAATAAATTAAAATTATTTTAAAATAATTAAATTATTCTTTTTCAATACTAAAATTATATAAATTAATTTTATTTTATTTTAATTATTAAATATAAAAAAATTTTCTATTATTTTAATTAAATAAATTAAATATATTATAAATTTATATAAATAAATTTATTAAAAATAATTTATTTAAAAATAACTTTTATTAGCAAAATAAATATTATAAATTTAACTATATTTTTCTAAATACACTTTCCAATATATTTACTTTGTTACGACTTATTCATTTATAGAATCTACGGTAAATTTGTACATATTTCATACTATATTCATATAATTTAATTGAATTATATTACTATTAAATCCAATTTATATAAATATTTAAATTTATAAATATAAAAATATTTTATTGTAACTCATATAACTTTAAATAAATTTCATATTGATCTGAATTAATACATAATTATACATTTAAAAATTTTATATTATTATTAAATTTTTTTATAACGAACATACAAAAATATCTAAAAAATTTAAATTTATCTTTTCGTGGATTATCAAATTAATTTACAAGTTCCTCTAATCAGATTAAAATACCGCCATAATTTTTAATTTTTTTATAATAAATCATAAAAATAATAATAAATAATATAAATAATAATAATAATTAATATAAATAAAAGGGTATCAAATCCTAGTTTTTATCAATATTTTTATATTTATTTCAATTAATAAAAATTATTTTTATTAAAATTTTAATTTTAACTAAAATTTTAAATATTTAATTTTATTTTTTATATAATATTAATATTAATTAATTAAATTATTTTATATACTTTTGTTTAACCGCTGATGCTGGCACAAAAATTAACCTATATTTAATTATATACTGTAACGTGGATTGACCACGTTAAATGTAGATTATTCTACTTTAATTCTCCGTGGGTTTTAGATAAAGGGGAACAGGGCTAATACGTAAAACTCGCAAATGAAATACACACGTGACGTTCGGTAAAAGGCTATTGCATATATTATGTTAATTCAAGCAGAAAATTACAACAAAATAATGTACAAGTGTGCTTCGTTAGCACGCAATCTCACGGTCAATAGAAAGCTAATATTGTTGAACGCGCTGGTGAGAGTGAAAGAGAGAAGCTGATACTTACAGAAAAATGCGGAGGACGCTAACACAATAATCAGCCTAAAACTGCGGTCTCGCTCCGATCCAGCTAGCTGGTAAACAGTAAGCTCTCGCAACGGTGTAGAGTATCTCTCCACTCACACGTGTAATCGCAATTATCGTAATGATAAACAATACAAAATGCTAATATTGCCGGGTAAACGCTTCTCTGATATACGACACGCACACTCGATGCTCGAATCGAATCTAGCTCCTCTAACCTAACGTGACGCTAGAAGCTTCTCTCTCACGCGCGCTCTCTCACCAGGCGACGCGTTCAGCAATACATGAACTCTCGTACAGCTCTGGCGCGCGGGAACATCTGAAAGAACCTTACATGCAAATATATACAAACATATGTATTCAATAAATAGCATGCGGCGTGACGATACTCGTCACATGCCCCCCTTCCATACGCTGGGTAGCTTTTACAGCGTACCAGCTCTCCAATGCTCTCACCAGCATGCAAAAACGACCAAAATAATAAAATAATAAAATAATAAAGCATTTCTTTGCAAATAAAAACAAAAGAAAAGAAAATTTTAAAATAAAGCGTTTCAACTCAAACATATGCAAAAAAACCAAACTTCATTGCAAGAAAAAAACAAATCAAACTTTTGATAAAAGGGCCAAGTAAATAAAAACACTATCAGCTTTCGTTTTACAAAAGTATATTCAAAAAACGTAAACCCTAAGGTTTAAGCGATTTCGCACATCCAGCCTACCGAGGCTGTTGAGCATGTAAATGCCGACGATAGGGCACCAACTGCTGCTGGTTTGCGCTGTCGCTCATGGTCCTATGGTAAACGATGATTGTTGTCAGCCAAATACGGGGGTTCTCACACCTATTACCCTATTCTACCCTAAACATTCGCCCTATTTGATCGCGTACGTCTTGGAGACAACTCAACTTGCGGTTCTCGCTGTTTACTAGAACCTTTCGGTCGACCGCGTTTCGCATGAAATACCGGTGAACCTCTATTTTCAGTTTCGGACGCGTCAGATTCTGCGAGAGTCGCTTCCTCCCCCCCAGGAGCCCTCGTATCACGAGAAACGACGATTCGGGTTTTACGCGGCCTTCCTCGCTTACGTGGAACATCCACGTTTTTACTCAGCGCAATATTTCGCCCCTCACATTCATTCTCTTCACTAACGGTCGCTTCCTTGGTGATGGAAACATCTTCTTCTACAGGATCACCGTCTTCTTCCTCAGAAGCATCAATAGAGTTTTCATCTTCACCTTGATCTTCAGCAAACGCAGGATCTTCTCCTTGAACATACGATTTGATGTCGACAACATGTATCTTCTCAAAGCATTCTCCTTGCTCATTAATCATTGAATAAACATCTCGTCCAATTCTAGCAGTAATCTTGAACGGACCAGCAAATTTCGGTGCAAGTTTAGCATTAATGCCTTGAATTGCAGACGATAGAATACGATTACGCTTCCAAATCAAGTCATCGATATTAAAAGTAACTTGTCTGCGTTTCGCGTTATAATATCGTGCCTGCTTTTGCGATGCACGTTCGATATTCTTCTCAACATCTAATTGCAAATCAAATAGTTTACACATCCGCTCTTCCCAATTCTTCACAGCAAGCTTTTGAGCTTCTTCTCTTGCAGCTTTTTCTTCTTTTCGCCTGGTACTAAGCGGTGGCGCAGGGTTTCTTCCCATGTTCAGGAAAGCTGGACTAACTCCCGTAGACTCTTGCACAGACGTATTATAATGCAAAGGTTAACTCGGGCAAATACTTATCCCAGAGCTTGTGCTCCTCCTCAATAAATACAGTGATCATCGTTTTGAACGTTCTATTAACCCGCTCAACTGGATTCGCCTGGGCATGATATGGCGATATCATCTGATGCTCAACGCTGCTTTCTGCCAGAAATTTCTTCATAACCTTATTACGGAATTCCGTACCATTATCCGACAGAAATACTTCAGGAGTACCAAATCTTAAAAACACATGCTCTTTCAAAGCATTCTTGATACTGATACCATCAGCCTTACGCAACGGTATTACTTCTATCCACCGAGTAAACACATCTAACAGGACCAGTAAATAGATATGTCCATTCTTAGATCTAGGAAATGGACCCATCATATCACCAGCTACAACTTCCCATGGACCAACGAGTTTCTTCTCTTTCATGGTCCCAGCAGGTAACAGCTGTTCCACTTTACACTGTTGGCACACAGTGCATGACTTCACAAATTTCTGAACATCTTTATACATTCGCTTCCAGTAAAAATATCTTGCGACTCGCTCATACGTCTTGCGACGTCTCAAATGTCCGGACGTGGGCTCGCAATGCGATTCACGAAGTATTTGCAATATTTTGTCTCTGGACACGACCAGCTTCCAAGCATCCATATCTTCTAAAACGTCTTCTAGAATTGGTTCAGGCTTGTAATGATACAATTTACCAGCAACAATCTTCCAATCTGGAAGCTCGTGAGGCTTTTCTAAAGTTTGCTGATACATCTGTACGTACCACTGATCTTTAATGGTTTGTTGAATATCTTTTAAAGATGCAATTCGTTGTTCATCTAAATCGTTTTCTTCAAACATCCGCGATAACGCATCTGGGACAAAATTTTCTTTGCCAGGTCAATATTCAATCTCATAGTCATATGACTGCAACTCCAATGCCCATCGAGCTAATCGACCATTAGGGTTACGTAGATTACAAAGCCATTTTAAACTTGAGTGGTCTGTAACTACTTTAAAATGCTAACCCTCCATATATGCACGAAATTTCTTAATTGCCCATAGAACGGCAAGACATTCCCTCTCGGTAACTGAATAATTACGCTCCGCAGAGGTTAGAGTGCAACTTGCATAAGACAAGACGTAATCTTTTTCATCTATTTCTTACATGAGTACCGCACCAATGCCGCTGTCGTTCGCATCAGTTTTGATAATAAATTGATGATCAAACGATGGTCTGTGTAACACAGGCGCTGTGGCAAGTATTGTTTTCACTTGCTCAAACGCGTCCTGTTGCTCTACACTCCAAGTGAATTTTGCATTGCCCCGTACCACTAGATTCAGCGGCTCCGCGACATCGCTCAGCCGATTCAAAAACTTCCGGTACCAGGAAACCATTCCCATGAATCTCATCAATTTGGTCAGAGTATTCGGAACCGGATACTCCAGAATCGGTGCAACTTTCCGAGGATCTGGACGAAATCCCTCACGATTCACAATGACGCCTAAATATTTAACTTCGTCACAGCATAACTTGCTCTTACCTCGGTTAATCGTCAACCCAGCTTCCGCGATTCGCTTCAGAACTACATCTAACCAATGCAGATGCTCATCGAAAGTCTCAGTTGTGATGATAATGTCATCTAAGTAGGAAAAGGCGTACGGCTCTAATTCAGGTCCAATGAGCCGGTCACTCAGCGTTTGAAAGGTTGCAGGCCCGCCTTCTACACCGTAAGGTAGACGGGTGAATTCAAACAAACTCAACCCAGATACTGTGAATGCAGTTAAATGAATATCTTCTTCCTTCATTGGTATCTGGTGGTATGCTGCACTGAGGTCAATAGTAGAAATATATCTCGCGTATATTCTATATATGTATATTCGCGTATATATCTATATTCTGAAGCTTACTCAAGATGGTATCCATGTATGGCAACGAATACGCGCTCGCGGTTGTAACAGCATTAATCTTCCGATAGTCAACGCAGAATCGGTAGGTACCATCCGATTTGCGGACCATGACTACGGGGCTTGACCAGCTGCTGTTAGAACGGCGTATGATTCCCGCGTCCAACATCTCTAGAACTTGAGCATGCATCTCTTCCTCAATCTTCTTTGACACTGGATAATAACGTTGTTTAATTGGTCTCGCAGACCCCACATCAATACTGTGCTGGATCAGATGTGTACACCCCAAAGGTACTTCCCCAGCTGGAAGCCAACTGTCTAACAGCTCTTGTAGGCGTTTTCGCTGTTCTGAGGTTACATCGGCCAAACCGATGGCTGCGAGAGCGCTTGCTACTCCTTCTGAGAGAGCAGAAACTTCTAGAGGAACTGATTCGGTGACACCTTCTATTTGTAATCTATTCTCTCTAGGTAAAAGAATCGCATTAAATGCTCGCATAAAATCTGTTCCGAGTGTACATTCGGAATCAAGTGCACTTACAACCATAACATTTAACATTCGCGATTGGTCTAACACTGTGAACGGCAATTGAACATAACCGTAAATCGGCACGAGCTGTCCATCAGCGAGTTTCGCACCTGGTCCAGTATAAGGAACAATAGCTTTTTTCAGCGCTGAAGCTATCTGTAATCCAATCGGACCTAAAGCGGTACGCGCAGCACCCGAGTCACAAAGTGCTCGTAAATGAAAATCGCCAATAACCACTGGCATCCACCAGCGAATGCAGTCAATATTGGATGGATCAAATACTGTAATATGCATCACTGCTTCTTCAGTAGCCTGACTTGCTTCTTGGGAGGCCGCCACAATAATAGGAGAAGTATGGGCCTGAACTACTTGCTCCCATTCTCGTTTCCCGAGTCTTCCGAGTTCTTCTCAGCCGTCTTATCCTCAGAGTTCTTCTTCTGCGAGCACTCCGGACAAGTTTTAGTTGTATGTCGCGGCCATCCGCACTCATAACATCTAACAAAAGATTTACATGGACCCCAAGAGTCCTGGTTTTTATTATGATCACTTCTCGACTTCCTAGGAGCATCTTTCTTCTCTTCAGAAACAGCACTTATCTTTCCTGATTGACTGTCAGATACTGTAGTCGCCGTCTTTGCTTGCGACTTCGCTCCTTTAGAGATAGACTTCTTACATCGGTGCCCTTGTGAAGTAGAAGCTGAGGGTAACCCCAACTCAGCAATAGCATTTCGCACTGCCACCTTTATAGTTTCACCTATATCACCAGGATCCGCGATCGTCGCAACAGGTACTCCGCCTTTAGTCTTCTCCGAAGTCTCCCGAACAGGTTTTTCTTTATAAGCCAGTTTCGGCAATAAACATCTGTTAGGTGATGGAGGAGGCTTATAGTGATTTCTATCATGAATCAGCTTTTCAGCGTTCCTGGCCAACATGATAAGGTCTCCTATATTCTTCACTTTCCTTTGAGGCACTTGCATTCTAACTTCTGCCAGCATATTATCATATATCATTTTCTGCTGTACTGCAACCTCCGGCGGATCATCAAGCCTACTCATGATCGCTAGCATCGCCATGATGTGATTATGTACTGGTTCATTTTTTCCTTGTGTGCGCGCTTGCGCTTCCGCTAATAACTTCATCTGAATGTCTTGGTCCATACCGTAGCTTTGCCTAGCATCACTGCAAAAATCTTTTCCAAGTCTTCCAAGTTTGACGCATTTGTCGACACCAGATTAACGCTCCGTCCGTCATAACATGGAGTAACGCATTCAATGAATCCGTATCATCTAAATGCGATGACGCCCTACATTCATTCATTCTTTGAATAAATTCTTCAATGCAACTATCTTTACCACCGTCAAACTGGATTTTCCACTCACGAGCAATTTTTCCAACGTCACGATACGTTGGTCTCGACATCGACGAATATTCATTAACTGCCTTACTCGTCGAAGCAGCTGATTCTCCTCCCCCCCGAGACACACCTTGGGGTTCTCCTTGAGATGGTAATCTGTCCATTCCAGTCGTCTTTGTTACTGGACCGGGTACAAATTTTGTCACGGTAGAATTTATCTTAGTACTGTGAGCATCCGGTTCTCTATGTACAACAAACGTATCTCGAAATTGAACTCGAATCTGC